>RJWM01006155.1:73531-86549 GCA_004363535.1 Dasyprocta punctata | reverse complement strand
GTGTACCTCAGCTCTGTGGACTGAAGGTGGTGTTGATGTGGGCTCCATGATGGGCAGATGATTTTCAGATAAAACAACTGGAAAAAGGTCCTGAAAAGCTCCAGAAGGCATTTTTTCATAGCTGCTGCTGTGGCTTCTGGGGGGCAGGAACTCCAGCCCTGGGATTGCTCTGCCTGGGGATTTCCTCACTTGCATCAGAGCTCTGGAATTCAGCTTGCAAGCCCAGAGCCCTCCCTCTGCTTTCTGTAGAGCTCAATTCTTTTTTTTTTTTTTTTTTTTTTGCGGCACCGGGGATTGAACTCACAACCTCGAGCCTGCCAGGGCAGGCGCTTAAGCCGCTGAGCCAAACTCCCGGCCCTAGTTTTTCGAGGCAGGGTCGCACTACGTAGCTCAGGCCGGCCTTGCGCTCGCGTTGTAGCCCAAGCCGGCCTCAAACTCACAACGCTTCTCCTACCTCAGCCTCCCGAGTGCTGGGATTAAAGGCGTGCACCACCACGCCCGGCTTAGAGCTCAATTCTTTATCTAGATCTAACAATGCAGATGTGCATTCCTCAGGATTTGCTGAATATCCGAGGGGTGGAAATTCCTCTTGTTAATCCTTTTGGGACACCCCTGACTGAGCTCTGTTGTTCCCTGCTGCTGAAAACTTTACCCTTTCAGTACAATGGACAGTACCTGCATATTGGCATGTGGTGGTGGTGAGGTGAGGGGTGCGTGTGTCTGTTTGTGTGTGTGTGGGGGTTTCTGGTGGGCTGCGGAGTTGTGTTTCCCCTTGCAATCCCCAGTGCCTGGCTTTTTATCTCTAGGGGCCGTTGTTGCCCTGGGGCCAAGAACTTGTCAATTTTTTTATGGGAAAAAATGATGGTGTATCCATCTCTTAGTAACTGAACAAACCACTCTAGACACCTACTTACATGAATACACTAATTTAGGGTAAAGTTGCTTCAGGAAGAGCCTTTGCAGCTGAAAATGGGTGGAAGTGGTGTCATGGTGAAGCTCCTCTTTTTGCCTTCCAGAGACGCAGACAAACGCAGTGTGCATACAGAGAAACATGCCATTCTCAGAGCACATGCAGTGGGCTGGCACTGTGAGGGAATGGGTAGAAAAAGCGGCTGCCCCTTTGTGGGGCAGCGTTTCACAGTCACATCCTGGAAGAGATACGTGTCAATAGATGTTGAGTTCTTTCCCATTCTTGACATTTGCAGAACTATCCCAGGGAAAAATCAGACCTGGCGAGAGATAAAATAGTGGATGAACAGGTTTGCTAGGGGGAAAACCAAACCTCACAAACCTTTTGTGTCCAACTACTAAAGCATTGGTTCCCAAGGGAGCCCCCATTTACTTCTAGCAGCTACACATCAGTTGACTCCTGCCCATCCCTTCTGGGGAAGCCACATTGGGGACATGACGTAGAGGTCCAAGGACAACAGGGTTTGATGACGTCAATAAAATCAGTAAATATAAATGTAATGTGAAAGACTCTGTGATCTCCACTTCCTCGCTCCCCTTCCCTTCCCAAGCTCCACCTTCTCTAAGTGTGCAGGGCCTGAGGAACGGTCTTGATCCCAGCTGGGTGTGGAAAGAATCCTGGGTTGTTCTCCTTTTACCCGGGCCCCAGAGGCCACAGGCTTCTTCCCCAATTCTTGAGTGCTTAATTTGGGGCTTTGTCACTTAAGCCTTGGCCTGAAGCCTTGGTCCAGCCCTCCCCTGCCCAGCCTTGGACCTGACCCCTGGATAGAGAGGTGTTTGCCCAGCCTATGCCTGGCACTCTGTCCCTGATAGTCAGGATGAACAGGTTTGGCCACCTGAGCTGGCTGTAGCCTTTGCTTTTAGTGTGATAAATGAAGAGTCAGAGCTTTTGATTATAGCTGATGTACATATTTGGGACATTTTTGTTCTGAATCATTTCTAACTTATGGAAAAGCTGAAGGAACAGTACAGAGAATATTTTGTTTTCTCTGAGCTATTCCTAAATTGTTTGTTGATCTGATAGCTCTTAGCTCCAAATACTTTAATGTGAGTTTTCTACAAACAAGAGTGTTCTCTTATTTAATGACAATACAACCATTAAAATCAGAAATTCAAGATCAATGTGTTACTGCCATCTAACCTTTAGACTCCATTCGATTTTGACCAGCTGTTTCAATAATGTCCTTTGTAGTAAAATGCTGTAGTCTGTAATCATATGTTGTTGCTTTTAGTTATTATTTTTTGTTTCATTTTATTTTTGCAGTGCTAGGGATAAAATCTAGGGCCTTGCACAACTGGGCAAGCCTTTACCACTGAGCTATACTTTAGCCCATGAGTATCATGTCTCATTGGCCTTATTTATATTTTATATTTTATTTTTTAAAAACATAACTCAGTTCCTTAGTCTTGATTTTCATGACCTTGGCACTTTGGAAATAAATTTGTTATTTTATAAAATGTCTCTTGAGGCTGAGGTAGGCGGAGCGTTGTGGGTTCGAGGCCGGCTTGGGCTACAACGCGAGCACAAGGCCAGCCTGAGCTACATAGTGCGACCCTGCCTCAAAAAAAACCCGGGCCGGGAGTTTGGCTCAGTGCCTTAAGCGCCTGCCCTGGCAGGCACGAGGTTGTGAGTTCAATCCCTGGTGCCGCAAAAAAAAAAAAAAAAAAAAAAAAAAAAAGTCTCTTAATTTGAGCTTGTTTGATGTTTGCTCATATTAGGTTCTAGTTCTGGATTTTTGGTAGAGAATCCCAGAAATGATGCATGCTTTTCTAAAGCATTGTATTATGATTTATGTCTGGATGGTCCCCCCAAGCCTCATGCAGTCATGCAGGTGGCTGAATCCAGCATTTGCGATAGGTTTGTTGACTAGCACTGGGATTGGCAGTGTGAGTGCTGCACCCATCAAAGGGCAGGGAGCTGGCGTACTGTGTAAGAGAGGGGAGGACATGTGTTTTGCCCTTTTTACCCTTGTCTGTTTTGGCCACCATGAATGGCTGTCCCTTAGCCACACCACCCTGCCTTGGAGCCAGCTGAGTATGCACTGAAGCCTCCAAAAACCGTGAGAAATAAACCTTTCTTTCTTTCCTTTTGGACATCAGGTATTTTGTTTCAACAATGAGAGAAAAGTAATCAAGACACATTATGTCCAAAAAGGGTGCAATTTATTCCATTATTGGTGGTGTTAACTTTGTGGTACAAGATTAAAATGGTGTCTTCTAGGTTTTTCCACAGTAGAGCATTCTTTTCTTTATTTTTTTATTCTTTTCTTTTCTTTCTTTTTTTTTTTAGTACTGGGAGTCAAATTCAGGACCTTGTGCTTGCCAGACAGGCACTAATAGCTCTGAACTGTAACCCTAGTTCTATTCTTTTCTTTTTGCAATTACAAAGCACTTTGTGGAGAGATGTGAATATGTAAATATCCTGATCCTCATCAAACTTACTCCCACTGTTTTTTGCACCACTGATGTTTCTTGACTTAATTATTACTATGATAGTTGCCAAGTCCATTATTTACTACTACATCTATTTGTTGGCATCTTCTGTATGAAAAACAGTCTCTTCTCAATTAATCAATTAATTAATATTAGTGTAGAGTAAGAAAGTCCTACTTTACTCATTATTTACCTTTATCTTTTTTATTTTTAATAAGAAAACTTTAATTATTAATTGCAAAAGCAATATGTGCTTATTGGAAAAATTAGAAACAGAAAATGCAGACAATTAAAATACTAAAATTGACCCAGGGATTTAGCTCAGTGGCACAGGCGCCTGCCTGGCAAGTGCGAGCTACTGAGTTTGATCCCTGATAGCAAAAAAAAAAAAAAAAAAAAAAATTAAAATCATGACTTCTTACATAAATTCTCTAACTCTCCAGACTTTTCAATACAGGCATGTCTCTTTTGGAAAAATCCAATCAGAATGTACATATTGTTTTACAACCTTTTCACTTAATATATTATCCAGTGTTTTTCAAGTCAGCAACCAATATAAAATAATTTTTATAGGCTATATGTTTTATATGGATCTAAATTTATGCTGGCAATACTCTGTGGTTAATGATTTTTTTTATTTTAAAAAGTATATAACAGAATAAAACCAATCAAAACAAACCAGTGTAAGAGATACAGGACTTCAAAAACATTATGAAATCCATAGTAGTTACCATAATGCCTTTTGATGTCTTCAAATTGGTACAGATAACTTTGGATATAGTAAAAATCAAACAGAAGAGAAGTGAATAGAAACAATAAAAACAAAACAATGAATGTGATAAAGGACTTCAAAACAAGTCAATAGTAAATCCAAAATTGCTACCATAATATATGTTGCTATTCTTGAAATAGCTTCCCCTGTTATGGGATTTAACATAATCAAATGAAACAAAAAAGAATAAAACCCAACCCAACAAAACAATGGAAATGATCTAGGACCTCAAAACAAGGCCATAGGGAATCAACAATGGCTGCAACCCTCAGAAGGAGATCCACCCCTCCCACCCCGCCCAGATGACACACTTCTTAGCGTTATCCTCTGAACCTATAATCAGACCACTGGCCCTAGACCTGCAATGTTAGTGAAACACCAAAGCACCACAGGCATCCAATTGTATTTCACCTCGATAGCTATCATCACAGTCTGTGTTTCTCCAGATAAGCTGGCCACTTATAATGGCGGGGAAGGTGGTGGTGTATTGGCACTTCTTGTTTGCCAGTTCGTGGGTTGGAAGGGGCTGGGGTCTAGTTATTCCCAGTCTGCTGGAGGCCCGCACATGGCACTGGTTTCCAGACTGGGCTTGTTTGTTGCTGCGGCTATTTACCTTTATCTTTATTTTATGTTTTTGGTGGTATTGAACGGAAGATATTCTCACTGAGTTATATCCCCATCCCTTTTTATTTATTTTGAAGAGAATCTCATTAACCTGGTAAGTTGCCCAGGCTGGGCTTGAACTTGGGATCTGCCTCCCTCAACTTCCCAGAGTGCTGAGTTTAGAAGTTTAGGACACTATGTCCTGGCTCATCATTTATTTTGATGCTCAAATTTTGCTAACTTTGGGCAGGGGGGTGTATTCAAGCTGGCTTATGTGTCCTTCTGATACATACTTTTCATTTTCTTAGGCACTTCCTAACTCTCTAGAATGAGGTGTTACTGCCTCATCTTGTGCTTGGAATTAGCAATTTCTCTGAGGATGCTTGTTTTTTCCAGGGGTGGCGGGGGAGGGACAGTATTTAAATGTCAAAATTTGGACAATTATCTGTGCTCATTTCTTTGAGATTTTTGTCAGTGGTTGTTGGCTTCTCAAGCTAGGAAAATGGATATCACCTTTGAGCTTTAGTGATTATAAAACCTGTTCAGGTGGTGAACTATATGGGAAAGTTGTCTTTTTTTTTTTTTTGCTTTTGAATTTTTATTACTTGATACAGTCAGCAAACTAGTTATAATCATGTCATTGTTATTGCATTTGAATTATTTCTTTTTATTTTAAAGAGAATAAAACAAAACAAAGCAGATCAGAACAAAACAAAGCAAGCTCCACAGGACTTCAAAACAAGACAACAGGAAATCAACACCAGCTACAAAAATGTCTCTTGTTTTCTTTGAAATAGTTGTCCATATCTTCACACGTGATGAATTCAAACAAAACAAAATAGTATAAAACCAATAAAAACAAAGAATGAAATCATTACAGGCCTTCTAAACCACACAATAGGAAAATCAACAATGGCTACTGTAATGTCTCTTGTTCTCTTCAAAATAGCTGTCCACACTTTCACACATACTGAAATCACAAAATACAAAGCAGACTAAAACCAATCAAAACAAAGAATAAAAGTATTATTGGACTTCACAACAAGATGATAGGAAATCAGCAATAGCTACCATAATGTCTCATTTTCTTCAAAGTAGCTGTTCATACCATCACGTGTAATTAAATCAATTCTTATAAACTCTTTAGGAGAAGTTCTAGGCATGTATAAGCCTATACATGTACAACCATCCTTTCTGTATTAGAGGGCAAAGCAAAACAAGACATAACATACTACACGAAAAATAAGAAACAAAAGAGACTAATAAGTAACAATAACAAAGAGCCCAAACCACTAACAATACAGGCTTGCAAAACAAGGTGGTCGGAACTTAACTAAGGTTGTTATTTTGCATAGTTATCTTCTAAAGAGTTATTCAGATTACCATATATAAAGATGTAAAATTGATCTAATTCTATGAATGTTAACTGTTTTGTTCCAAGAACTAACACAGTTAGTCATACAATCATCTTAGCTATCTTAAGAGTATACATACAAATTTATATCTTTTTTCTTTTATCTTCCTTCTTTGCTCCTTTTCCCTGAATTACTTTTTCCCCTTTGGGCAGTTTGTTACCCTTTAGCAATATTTACTGAAGATTTTGTATCTTATTTACTCTTTCAGTTTCTTTTACTAGGGAGACAATAGGGTATTTCCACCTGTGAGTTCAATTTATTTCACTTATGAGTATGGTCTCAAGTCACATTCATTTATCTATAAAAGCCTCAGTGTGATCCTTCTTTATAGCTGAGTAGTACTCCACTGTATAAAAATACCACATCTTTTTTATCCATTCCTCAGTTGATGGGAATTTAGGTTGTTTCCAAGATTTGGCTATTACAAATTGTGCTGCTATAAACATGGGTGCACATATATCACTATGATACGATGTTTTCAATTCTTCTGGGAATATGCCCAGAAGTGGAATAGCTATGTCAAATGGGACTTCCATTCTCAACTTTTTGAGGAACCTCCAGACTGATTTCCATAGTGGTTGCACCAGTCTATACTCCCATCAACAGTGAGGAGAGTTCCTTTTTCTTCACAGCCTCTCCAGCATTTGCTACTGGTGTTTTTCTTGATCCTGACCATTCTTTCTTGAGTGAGATGGAATCTCAATGTTGTTTTAATTTACATTTCTCTAGTGACTAATGATGTTGAACATTTTTTCATGTATTTATTTGTCATTTGTATTTCTTCAGCCAAGAAGTGTGTATTCACCTCAGATGCCAGTTTTTGGATTGGGTCTTTGAATTTCGGGGGTCTGATTTTTTAAAATCCTTTTTGTGTTCTAGATAGAAGTCCTTTGTCTGAGGGACAGTTGACTAAGATTTTTTCCCAATTCATTCACTTTTTCTTCTTTTCTTGTAAAGTCCTTTTCCTGCAGAGAGAGCCTGTCTTTCATAATACCTATGTGTAACCCATCTCTCCTTCCAACTCCTGCCACTAGTCCAGAAACCTCCTCTGTGCAGGGGCAAACGACCTCACCTACTTTAGCCCTGATAAGGATGCCTGTCTTGCTTGGCCCTATTTTATAGCTTTGGGACTGCATTATTTAGGCTGTCAAGCAGAAAGGCTTGCAGGAAACATTTTGGGTATTCACTGACTAATAAATCATCACTTTTCCTGATGTTCGGTACATTTTGCTCATAGAGATGGCTTCCACTTGGGTGGGACATGAAGGCAAGAGGTCTTGCAGAAAAAAGACTTGAAAATCCAAGGTCATGGCCAAACATCAGGAGTCAGTTGCCAGGATTATAATGGTAAAGGAAGGGAATGGGGACACTAACCGGAAGCCTCACCATGGATAAACTCCCTGAGGATGTTAAGTGGCAGTGATATATTGGGGTGGGAGGTTATAAAATCTGCCACTGGATGCACAGTGTGGAAGTGACTCCAGAGATCAACCTCTTGATACAGAAGAGTCAGGTGCATCTATCGCAGGGCTGCTGGGGCCTGTGGATAAAAGGCCTGTGTTCAGTTTTTGTCTCTACTTCTGCTTCCTCCAGTCCCATTTTCTGTTAGCTTTATTTGCAACAGACTCAATCACCTACCTGCAAGAAGGCCATCATACATAGAAATAAGCCCATCAGTCAGCAAAAGGCTAAGAGAAACTGAATCCAAAAGTAGTCTTGGAATAGAAATATGGTTGCCAAGGGGTGGAACAGGGAGTGACTGGGAGTTATTTTTTAATAGATAGAGTTTAAGTATGCAAAGATGAAAAAGTTAGGGAAATGGATGATGCTGATGGTTGTACAGAAGTGTGAGTATACTGTGTTCTGAACTGTACACTAAACTGGTAAAATGATAAATTTTATGTTCGGAAGTCTTTTTTTTTTTTTCCAGTTCTGGGAATTGAACCAAGCAAGGGTCTCATGTGTGGTAGGTAAGCACTCTACCACTGAGCTACATCACTAGCCCCTTTTAAAAAATTATTTTAATTTGAGACAAGGTCTTGTTAAGTTTCTCAGCCTGACTTTGAATTTGTGATTCTCCTGTCTCAGCCTTCTAAGTAGTTGGGCTAATAGGTATGCATTTCTATGCCCAGCTATGTTAATAGTATTTTACTTCCACAAAAGAATTTTTTAAAAAAATCAAGTGTTTTGCTCGAGTTATCCTTATGATATGTTTTGCCTTTATTAAAATATCAAACTACATGATTAAAATTTGTAGAAGAAAAGTGTTTCTTCATTCACAGCATTTTGATGTCGTGTGTGGGTTTTCTATACTAAGAAATTCTCCAGTTCTCTGGGGACACAACTGAGTGTCTTACAGGTTAATTGCGATAGTAATTACTTAGAGTTGATGGAGCCCTTGCAGGGAAGAGCTCAGTTCCACAGACTGTCCTGCTTCAGACACCACTCCCAGGTACTGAGCTCAGGATGGCCGCCTCTGAATTGGTTCAATTTCAGGCCTTCTCACAACTCCCTCTTCACTTGTGGCAATCACTCTAATGACCCACAGAGCTCAGAGAAACACATTTCTTTCTTACATGTTTATTAATGCATACAAACCATATTAGGCAAGATAGGCTGGAGGGTAGCTCAGTGATCGAGTGCCTAAGTAAGATGCGTAAGATGCTGGGTTCAATTCCTAGCACCACAAAATGACAACAACAACAACAACAACAACAACAACAACAAATAAGGAAAGATACAGACAAATAATCAGATAAAGAGGTTCACGGGGAGAAGTCCAGAGGGTCCTGAGCGCAGAAGCTCCTATCCTATCTTCCTGGCATGTGGATATAGTTACCAACCTGGAAGTCTCCCAGTCCTATAGTTTGGGGATTTTTAGAGGTTTCCTTATGTAGGTATGATTGATTATTAACTCAGTCTCTAGCCCCTCTCCCCTCCCCGGAGCACAGGGCATGAGGCCTGAAAGTTCCTAGCTTCATCATGAAATGGCCTTTCTTAGGGCCAGAGATTAGCTCAGTGGCACAGTGCCTGCCTGGCAAGCGTGAGGTTGTGAGTTGGATTTCCGCCTCCTCCCCCACTACAAAAAACCCCAGCCTTTCTTATACCTCCCACTCCATTCTGAAACCATCTAGGAGCCCATATGAGTAGCCTCATGCGTCATCCAGGAAATTCCAAATTCCATCCCACAGCACTCCCAGGATTGCTATTTTTGGACAGTCAACACAAAATATCAGAACAAAAGACTTTCCTAGCATCTCGTCACTCAGGAAGTTACAAGGCTTTAGGAACTAGGGGCAGAGACTGAATATATACTGATGCTTTATTATGCCACAATTTCTCGCTATAGAGGAAGGGAAAAGTCACCCATAATTTCACCTCTGAATACAACAGCAGTTTATTACTTACCCGTATTTCTTTTCAATTTTTTTTCAGCACATCTGTTTTTTTTTCAAGCACAATTGCAAGTGTAAGGTTGCTACATATTTCCATTCTGCATGTTTACTCAAGACAATAAAGCACCTGCTACTTATGAAATACCTAATGCAGTGTGTGCCAAGTTCTGTACAGATTGTTTTCCTTTTCTCATTTAGTCCTTGACATAATCCTGCAAAGCAGACATTTTTCTGATATTAGAGATAAGGAGAGGGAAACTCCCACTGCTCTTACAGTAAGTAGTAGAGATAGGATTGGTACTCAAACATTTTTGACTCTGCAATTTGTTCTCTACCTGTTTTGTCATCTAGTCTCTCCAAAGAATAAATATATTTGTTTTCATAATAGGTCACCATTTCCATAACTCTGATTCTAAATGCAGACATAACATATCAAGGAGGAACTGTCTCAGAACTTACTCCCCTATTGAGTAATATGTGGTTCTCTCTCTCTCTCTTTCTCTCATTGGATATATAATACCAAGATGAACATCTTCATTAATTTTTTAAAAACTGATTTTTTTTTGAGACAGGACTTTGCTTTGTAGTTCAGGTTGGTTTTGAACTCATTATATAGCCCAGGCTGGCCTTGAACTCATGGTGATCCTTCTGCCTCAGCCTCCCAAGTACTGAGATTATAGGCATGTGCCACCATAGCTGACTCAAATTGTTTTGCTCCTTGGTTGCCTTAATTTTTGAATGTCTGACTCAAATGACAATGGCATATTGTTTTAAAAAGTAGGTGACACTTTCTTAGGCAGGGAAAGTTAGCATATATTGTGATACAAATTTGGTTTTATTCAAGAAACATTTAGGGAACAAGGAATGATAGCAGGAAGGGAAGATACAAAGATATTTTAATTGCATTTTCATTGCTCAGTTAGAAAGCCAGAACCAAGGCATCATATTTCAATTCAGTTATCCCTATCTTAGCTGATTGTTTCAGGGGCTGTGCTGAAGCCCACAGTGGAAGAATAAGGGGCGACCCAGCAGCCAGTGCTCAAATAACAGCTGTCCTGAGATCGGCTCAGGGATAAGGTGATGTGAGCAGATGGGGTTACAGCTGACAAATGTGGTGGGTGCTAAGTCACAGACCCTTAGC
The DNA here is from genome assembly GCA_004363535.1 of Dasyprocta punctata. Taxonomy (NCBI): domain Eukaryota; kingdom Metazoa; phylum Chordata; class Mammalia; order Rodentia; family Dasyproctidae; genus Dasyprocta; species Dasyprocta punctata. The sequence continues at coordinate 75,821 of RJWM01006155.1, read as the reverse complement.
TCTGACTCACACTCTCATAGCGTAGTTTGAGGGGCTGGAGTCAGGATTTGGTCATTCAGAATCTACTTTGCATCTGGTCATTAGGACTTGCCGGTAAGGGGCGCCAGAGGGAGCTTGTGGGCTTCCTCTCAGCTTTCTCCTGGAACTCCATTGCCTGTTTTCCAACATGTGGAGAGTCAGCGTCATTGCCATTGCCTCCAAAACCCACCAGTCTGGCCCAGCAGTCTCCTTTCACAGGCCTGACTTTCCGGCCCCTTCCCTAAGTTTCTATAACCTCTAACCTCTTCCCTTTGTTCCTCAGGCCTAGTTAAGGTAGTTGCTCCTACTGGCTCTGCGATGCTCAGAGTTCTCTTTTTATCCTTTCATTCACCCAGTTAACAACTTCTCCCTAGTTAATCATTGTTCACATCCAATTCTTCCTGTTTGAATGACTGGCATGGCCATTGTCTCCTTACAGGAACCTGACTGATAAGATCAGGCCTGCAGCCCCTGACATGTTGCAGCCCCAGGCTTTCTTTTCATTTCACCGTCGTCATAGGCCAGTGAGCTTGTGGCAACTGCCTTGTTGATTGAGAAAGCAGCCTCTTCTCAAGCATTCTGCATCTCTCAGCCAGGTCTCTAATAGCAAGTGTCTGGCTGAGCTTTTGCCTGTGGCAGTGATTTCGGCTAGGCTGTTTGGCAACTGCATGCTCCATGAAGTCGGGCATCTTCTGGAGGTGGGAGTTCATTTAAAATAGTCTGTTTTGGCAGTTCACAGAAATGTGTTGTCAGATTTTGGGTAACCTTCCTGCCACTTCACAAATCTGCCACTGTGTTACTTTTTCAAGATAAAATGTCTTGTTTATTGTAATAGCTATGTGTTTCCTAACCATTTAGTAAAATGCCTAACATTTTTATTAAGTTCTTATCTCTTTTGCTTGTCACTGGTCAAGTTTTTTGAGTGTAGCAACCCTAATATTACTTTCACCACTTAATTTCTTTAGTTTTCATTGGGTGATTTTTTATAGTGTGGTGCTTTTTAGGATCACACCTGTAATGTTATATAGCAATACCTACTGAGGATGAAAATGGAAGTTTCAACTGTCAGCATGTACAACAGACAAAGAAAATAGCAAGGGAGATGATTATAGAACTCTTTTGCAAACTAGAAAGTAGATCGAGTTGTAATTTAGACTCAGGAATGCTGAGTCTTAAGCCAGCTGAAGGAAAAGAAGGAGCTAAATGGAGAGAACTTTAGCAGTTTTTCACAGGGTGTTCTGCAGTCCACTGGTGAATAACAGGTTGCATATGTGGAGTAAAACTTCTCTGGGATAGACAAAGAAAATGACTGTTAGTAGTTAAACAACTTTCAGAACTGAAATAGAACAGAAAGACATTTCAAATTCCAACTTGAAGAGTGTTTATAAAAACCTGGGGTACTTAGCAGAGACCCCATATGGGTCATACTTTAATGGAAGGCCTAAACTAGCCCAGCAGAAAGGTAACTATTAACTCACTGTAGGAGGTCTGAGCTCTTAATTCAATGCTTAATATAGAACTATTGTAATCAAGACAGTTTGACAGCTGATATTTGACAAAGATTAAAAGGCAGTTCTGCAGAAAAGAAATAGTCTTTTCAACAAATGGTCCTGAAAGAACTGAATATTCACGTGGAAACAAGTGACTTAATGCTTTGTACAAAAATTAACTGAATATATGTCATAAACCTCAATAGAAAATCTAAAGTTGTAAAACTTCTAGAAGAAAATAAGAGAGAATTTTTACAATCTTGTGATAGAGATTTCTTAGAGAAAACAAAAAACATAGAAGGAAAAAAATCAATAAATTTTTTTGCTTCTTGATAGACACTATAAAAAATGCAAAGGCAGGCCATAGGCCTTGAGAAAATATTCATGGTTCATATATCTATTTACTTAATTTTTTTGTACTGGGGATTGAACTCACTACCTCACACTAGCCAGGCAGGTTCTTGTGCTGCTGAGCTATATCCCCAACCCCGTAGTTCATATATCTGACAGTGAACTTTACAACAAGATATGTAAAGAATGCAACTCAATAAAAAGATAACTCAATTTAAAAATGGATAAAATATTCCATCATGTACACCGCATAATAAGATGTGTATAATTAATAAGTACATAAGATATCCTTATTATTAATAATTAGGGAAATCATATTACAGCTATTATGAGCTATCACTATGCCTCCATTAGGAGCACTGATAATATCAAGAGTTGATGGGTAGGTTGAACACCTAGATTCTTTTTTTTTTTTTTTTTTTTGCGGCACC
>RJWM01006155.1:27002-73431 GCA_004363535.1 Dasyprocta punctata | reverse complement strand
CCAAGAGAAATGAAAATTTATGCCATAAAAATACTTACATAAAAGTGCTTGCATCAGCCAGGCGTGGTGGTACACACCTTTAACCCCAGCACTCGGGAGGCTGAGGTAGGAGGAGTGTTGTGAGTTCAAGGCTGGCTTGGGCTACAACGTGAGCAAAGCCAGCCTGAACTACATAGTGCGATCCTGCCTTAAAAAAAAAAAAAAAAAAATAGGGCCGGGAGATTGGCTCAGTGGTTTAAGTACCTGCCTGGCAGGTGCAAGGTTGTGAGTTCAATCCCCAGTACTACCAAAAAAAAAAAAAAAAAAGTGTTTGTATCAACTTTATTGATAATAGCTCCACACTGGAAACACTTCTTATGTCTGTTAGAGGTGAATTGATAAACAAAATCTGCTGTATACACAATGAGTGCTACTCAGCACAAGGAATGAAAAGTGATACATGCAACAATATGGATGAATCTCTAGAAATTTATGTCAAGCAAAAGAAGCCAGGCAATAAATAAATAGTATTATTATATAATTCTACTTATATGAATTCTAGGAAAGTTAAAGTTATCCCATAATGTCAGAAAACGAATGAGGGTATTTTTGGGGCCTAGCAATGTGGGGATTGATGGAGTTACAGAGGAATCCTTAGGGGTGATAGGTATGTTCTATAGTTTTATTTCAGTGATAGTTATATTGGTGTCAAAACTGATCCAAATGTATTCTTAAAATAGATATATTTGATTGTATGCAAATTGTACCTCCAGCTTTTAAAAACACTGGAGGGCCTGATGTGGTGGTTTACGCCTGTAATCCCAGCACACAGGAGGCTGGGCCAGGAGGATCGCTACGAGTTTAAGACCAACCTGGACTACATGAACAAGCTCAAGGTCATCCTGAACTACGGAGTAGACCCTGTCTCAAAAACAAAAAACAAAACAAAACAAAACAAAACAAAACAAAAAAAAACCAACAAAAAACAAAAAACAGTTTGGGGTATAGGTTGAAGTGTGTTTTATTAGTCTTTGGATACTGGCATCATCTACCCCACTCAGAATAGTGAGATTCTGTCCCTCTTCAGCTCAGCAGAGGACTATAGGCCAACTCGTCTGCAAATAGTCTCTGTAGCAAGGTACAGTGAGCCCTGTTGTAGGTATGAAAATCTTACTGAAAAGATGGAGTAGGTGGCAGCTGCTGACTCCCATCCTTCTTTCATTTGGCTTCTAGAATGCTGGGAACCAGGCTTATACATTCCAGGCAGAGATTCGGGAAACTTCTCTGGGCATCATCAGCTGAAAAGGAAAGTCCCCAGATCCTGACATTTGAGTTTGACCATGTGAACAACTCAGCTGGCTTAGCTGTGGCTGGCAGGCTGATTTCGTGTTCTTAGGGTACCCAATAGCCTTTAGTGACACCCGCTGAAACAGGAGTTGGCTTGGGGTGCTGGCCATCTGAGAAGAGCCTTTCACATGAAAACTGAAACTTAGACTGCAAACAGGAAAAAATAAAACAAAACAAAAAACCAAAAATAAAAAAGCTCAGAAAACCTGAAGAAAGAGGAGACTCAGTTGGAAGATAGAAATACTGAAAGAAAAACCTTCTCCTTTTATTAATATTCTGAGAGACAGAGATAAGGTATTTCATTCACATGATCAGAACAGAATCCAATAAAAAGGCAGAAAAAATCTAAAATGTGTTCTTAGAAATTAAAATGATGAAGGCAGAAATGAAAAATTTAATAGAATGCTTTGAAGACAATCTGAAGGGACTCTAGAATGCAATTAAAAAGGACAAATAGATGGGGAGTAGGAGAACAAAGATAAGAAAATTGAAGAACCAGTTCAGGGGGCTTAGTATCTGAATAAGAAGGGTACCAGAAGCCTGGCATGATAGGGCAAGCCTGTAATCCCAGCACTTGGGAGGATGAGGCAGGAAGATTGCTGTAAATTCAAGAACAGCTTGGGTTACAAAATAAGCCCAAGGCCAGCCTGAACTGCATAATGAGACCCTGTCTCAAAAAAAGAAAAAAAAAAAAAAAAAAAAAGGGTACCAGAAAGAGAGAAAAGAGAAAATATAGTACAAAAAATCACCTGGAAAGAATCCTAGGGAAATTTCCAGAATTAAAAGGTAGGAATTTGCAGATAATTAGTTTACTAAATCACAAGTCATTTTACAGAGGTAGGGAAGATTCTGCAACTTAGAGGGGGTAAAAACTGTCTTATATAAGAAATTTAGGATGAGAATGGGGCAGTGGTACCAATATATAAGGGACAATGGATGCTTTCAAAATTTCGAGGGACCCAGCACTCAGGAGGCTGAGGTAGGAGGATCCTTGTGAGTTCAAGACCAGCCTGGGCTACAAAGTGAGTTCAAGGCCAGCCTGAACTGCATAGTGAGACCCTATCTTAAAAAATAGGGCCAGAGATTTAGCTCAGTGTCCTAAGAGCCTGCCTGGCAGGAATGAGGTTGTGAGTTTGATCTCTGGTACCAAAAAAACAAACAAACAAAAAACTCACAAAATTTCGAGGGAAAACATTTTTGCAACTCAGAATCCTACAACTGTTCAAACTAGAATTTGTTTTGGGAATGAAGAATACTCAGAAGCACACTTATTTACCTCACATGCATAATTTCTCAAAACGTTACCAAAGGTTGTGTTCTAACAAAACTAGGGATAAAAGAGAAAGAGACATGATGTAGGAGACAGGGAGTCCAGGGCCAGAGATGGAAAAAGCAAGGTTTTCCTGGGTGATGGTGAGGAAGTTGGCAACAGGGGAGCCATGAGGAGGCTTGGGGAGCGCCAGTCTCACGGGAACAGGGGAGAGATGGGGGGCGTGGAAATGACTCTGATGAGGAAATCAATGCAAAGTTTGCCATGTTTGAACAGACTGAAAGATTTACACAAGTTGGGAAGATTCTGGGATGATTTATGAAAACCAAAAGTCTGGGAAAACCAAAAGTAAGAAAGGCTATCAATTGCTTAGTTCAAAAAGTAAGCGACGTTTACTATGCGGTTCTGCTGTGAATGTTGATTAGTGGAATGAATCTATCAGGATGAAGGAAGGTGGGTTATGTGGAGATGCGAGATGGTTTGAAAGAGATGGGAGTTTTCACTTGGCTGATGATATGCCAATAGTTGATGCCTAATCTTAAAAAGCTGAGAAGTAGAATTATAAACATGTTATTTAGAGATATGGCTATAAACTTTTAAGTAGAAGTTAATGCTTGAATATGGTTGCCTTTAAACAGTAGAGATTGTGTGAGAGTGAGCGAGAGAGAGACAGAGAGACAGGAGAGAGAGAGAGTGCTATTATTTTTCATCATAAGCCTTATGGTTTGCCTTTTTAAAACATATGCTTGCATTAGAAAACTAAAACATGGGCACTCAGGAAACTGAGGCAGGAGAAACTCGAGTTTGAGGCCAGCCTGGGCTATATAATGAGTTTGAGGCTGACCTGGTCACCTGGACTATATAATGAGACCTTCCCCCCACCCCCACCCCCAAAAAAGAAAGAAAAGAAAAACTGAAACCTGAGATGGACATGATTATCCAGGGAAAAGAGCGTGTGAAGACAACATGGGCTGGGCTCAGGCCAAGGCAAGTGAGGCAAGGCCAGGCCCCACCTTGATCTACAGTTTTGATATGGGATCACTGTGAGGGTATTTTTGCATTACTTTTTATTTTATTGAATATTGCATTAAAATAGTCTTGATTACTGAAAAAATATGCTTGCATATATTTGATGAAAATTTGTATATCAGTATTTATCTGTCTATTCATCCATGCAACATCTACCCATCTTGTAAAATGGTGGCCAAAGTAGAGAAGTGATTTTTTTCCCTATTGTCCTGCTAGAATACTTAACATACAGGATAAAATGTCAGTCAGCTAATGGTGGGTGGTGGAGGAAGTTCGGTTTTTTTGCTGGAACCAAGAGCAAACATATGAGAAGCTTTGAATTTGTAGAACCATGGCCCAAAGCGTTTACCTAGCAGTGTCAAAACTCCCCTGAGTCATCTAACTGGGTAGATTATTGCCTTAGGACAAGAAAAGGACCCAACCCTGGCTACTCTGCAAAAGGTCTGGAGAGAAGCCATGAAATCTATTTACTGGCTTCCCCAGAAGGGACTCATTCTGTTTGCCTGTGCTGGGAGAAAACTCTTCTGCTTTTGACACCAGGTGCAGTCAAAGAAGCTGGAAGCTCTACCCACTCTTTGGACAAGAGAGTCCGGGATACTGACCACTTTTCTGACAGCTGGAAAGATGACATCAAGTTGAATGATGAGACCAGAGAGTTCTAATTGAACAGAACAATTTTTTTCTATTGAAGAAAATTTAATGAAACAACTAATATAGAACTTAAAAAAACTATAAGAACAAAAATACTTCTGTAAGAATTAAATAACATTTCTAAAGATTGATCTGGGAATAAAAATGATTTGGCAATTTATAAACACCCCAAATTGAAAATCCAGTAGATGAAGTGAAAAGTAAAATACATAATGCTGGGCTATAGAGGAAATCATCTAAGAAATGGAAATCATGTGTGAAATGATAAGATCAAGGCTGTCAAATTTACATCTTTTATCTGAATATTTGTTCCAAAAGAAGAGAAAGGAACACATGGAGCGGAACCAATAAAGAAAGAAACAATGGAAAAAAACTTTTGTGACTTAAAGAAATACTTAAATATTAAGATCAAGAGGATTATTTGAATGTCTAGCACAATTTATAAAAATAATATATATCTAATTATATCCTATTGCAATTTCTGAATTTCAAAGATAAAGTGAAAATTCTAAAAATATCCAGATATAAAAACAACCAACCAGCCGAGTGTGGTGGCACATACCTGAAATTCCAGTACTTGGGAGGCTGAGGCAGAATGATCAATTTGAGTTCAAGGCCAGGCTGAACTACACAGCGAGACCCTGTTTCAAAAAATCCAAAAACCAACCAACCAACCAACCAGCCAACAAAATTAGTTACCTGAAAAGAAAAGAGAATCAGAGTGTCACTGAATGTGTTTCTGCAAGTTGGAAAACTCAAGGACTACGAATCGATACTCATAATTTCTGAAGGAAACTCAGATCCAAGATTCTAAGCCAAAGTATTATTATTATTTCAAAGTATTATTTAAGTGTGAATGTAGAAGACAAACATTTTCAAGTATATTAAGATATTCATAAACCTTTCCTCCCCTTCCCCTTCCCCTCCCCCTCCCTTCCCTTTCCCCTTTCCTTCTCCTTCTCTTCTTTCTCCTTCTCTCCCCTCCTCTCCCCTCCTTTCTTTACCCTCTTCCTTTCTCTTTCTCTTTTCTTCTCTTTTTCTTTCTCTCACTTTCTTTTTCCCTCCCTCCTTCCCTTTCTGCTTCCCTATATCGCTCTCTCCTCCCTCTCTTTCTCTTCCCCTTTCCTTTCTTGGTTTCTCTCTTCCTCTTTCTTTCTTTCTTTCTTTCTTTCTTTCTTTCTTTCTTTCTTTCTTTCTTTCTTTCTTTTTCCTTCCTTTTCTTTTCTTTTTGCAGTATTGGGGATTGAAACCAGCAAGCTCAACGATTGAGTTACATTCTCAGTTCTTTTATTTTTAGTATATGTGCTGCAGAAGCAAGCACTCTCAGTTCTTTTTTATTTTTAAATTTTGAAACATTTCATTAAGTTGCTCAGGCTGGCCTTGAATTTATAGTCTTCCTGCTTCTGCCTTCCAGGTAGCTGGAATTACAGGGATGTACTACCATGCTTGGCTCCCATGAACTGTTTCTAAGGAAACTATTCAAGATAGTCTAGCTAAACAAAAATTAAATTTTAAAACTGCAGATATAAGCCAACCCACTGGGTGTGGTGGTGCATGTGTGTAATCCTGGCACTGTGGAGGCTGGAGCAGGAGGATTACCTTGAGTTTAAGGGTACTGTGGACTACCTCATGAGACCCTGTCTCAAAAAATAAAAACAAGCAAATGAACAAAATAAAATAATCCAAAATCACAGTAGAGAAAGACAAATAGCACAAGAAATAGTATATATAGGAATATTTAAAGTAAATAAATGGATGATGATAAAACAACTTTAAGCTATAATAAACTGGAAAGGACAAAATAAAAGACAAGGGAGACAAGTCCTTGGTAATAAGTTAGGACTAAAATTACAGATTATTTCAATCAAATTCAGAATTTGTTATGGAGGTGATTGTGGAATTGAAAGAAAAGAGGGGATAAAAATGGGAAAATAAAAAATGCTGTATATCTAATCCAAGTCAGGGAAGGGGGCATATTGCTATATTCTGTTCATAGTGAAGTCTGGGGTCAAATTCAACTTGAAAAATGAAAGTACCTATTAGTAAATTTGAGTTAGAAAAGCTCCCAAATACCAGTGAGAGGAAACACAAGCAGTTACCTAGGGACAGGTAGAAAGGGGCATTTAGGGAGTAAAGGGACAACCTTCACCCTTTAATTTTTGAATTCTTTTTAATAATGACACTGCACTGATAAATTGCCTTCATAAATAAAAGCAATGATGTAAGAAACATTGAAAAGGAAATTGTGTTTAAAGATGTGAGACAATGCTATGAGTAATTAGTTTGAAGAAATTGCTTCCCATCATCTCTTTCTTTTCTCTTTTTCCCCAGCATAATTTCCCCTACTTCTTTTCAGAAACAACGAATGACCACCACTAGGGAAAAGAGCTGGAAAATGGTATGTAAATAACTCTGAGGTCCCAAGGTAAAACCAAAGAACATATGATGTAAACAAAGATGACTATCTGTGTACTTACAAGACCTTATTTGTTGGAGAAAGAAGATGTTCTGGCATGTCCCACAGGGGATTTGTTGTTCTCATCTTGTGAAAATTGGGCTCTGTCATGGGATTTTGAAAATTTTCCAGATTGGAAACTAACAGAGAACCAGTCTAGTGATAAAATCTCTGGGCTCCAAGTTAGGGTGCCGGAGTTTTAGTGACATCTGTCACTTTTGTGAGCTATGTATAAGTCACGTTGCAGGTTATTCTTTCTGAGACTGATTTTTCTAAGACCAGAAATACTGTACTGCTGCACGTGGCCAGCATCCTCTAAATCAGTGAAGGGACTTGTCCAAGGTCACGCTTGTGTGAGCCGTGCTGAGGCCACGGGGATCCTGACACAGCCCTGCGCCTGTCTGGCTTAGTATGCAGCGGGGATGGGTCTCTCAGTGCTCCTCTCAGTCACGGTCCTCAGCACTCTGCACACCCCACAGAGGCCATGCTCCTGGTTCTCCTTGGAGCACAGCACCAGCATGCGGACTGCCACATCCACCCAGCTTCATGTTCTTCCCCAGCAGCCACCGTGATGTGCAAGTGTTGGTTTTGGCAATACTCCTTTTTTTTAAAAAAAATTTTTATTAGTGCCTGTTAATTTTACAAAATGTTGGGTTCCAGTGCAGTATTTTTCTGTGTGCACATAGCATTTTGATCAGATCCATCCTCCCTATATTTGCCCTACACCCCCTCCTCTCATTCTTATTCTCTTCCTCTTGTGTAATATTTTCCTTTCTGCTTTCATGGAATCTTCTTTAGATTCCACGTACTAGGCAGAGATTTCAACATTTATCTTTCTGGATATGGTTTATTTTGTTCAACATGATAATTTCTAGGTCTATCCATCTTCCTGCAATTGACAAATTTGTTACTCTTTATGCTCAAATAATACTCTATTGTGTATACACAAGTACACCACATTTTCTTTATGTATTCATTTGTTGATGGGCTTCTAGACTGGTTCCATATCTTGGCTATTATGACTTGTGCTACAATAAAGTTAGATGCGCAGGTACCCATTATGTTCACTTTAATTCCTTCAGGTATATACCCAGGAGTGATATAGCTGGATAAAATGGTAGCACTATCCAGTTTTTTGAGGAAACTCCAGTGTCTGTACTAATTTACGTTCCTACCAGAAGTATAAAAGTGTTCCTGTCCACCCAGCAATTATTGTTTTTTGTGTTCTTGATGACAGCCATTCTGACTGAGGTGAGATGGAGTCTTAATGTAGTTTTGATTAGCATTTCCCTAATGACTGAGATAAATTTTTTTTATTTTAAAGAAAAGAAGAAAAAAATAAAAATTAAAATGAAAGAGTTTCAAATCAGGCTAATAGGAGAGTAACAATAATTAACACATCATGTATTGTTATCTTCATAGTAGTTACTCATGGTACAAGATATAGCCAAGAAATACTGTCCAAACAGTATTAGCAAAGCCTTTCTTTTCAATGAACTAGCTAAGAGAAACTAGCTGTATAACTATCTTAAATATCCTGTGTATATATGTATTTTTTCCTCTTTCTCTTCCTTCCTTTCCCCTTTCCCCATTAATTTCTCTTTTCTTTTGAACAGTTTCTTCCCAACTCACAATATCTATTGTACATTTTTTATCTACTTTTTACTTGTTAAGCTTTTTGCACTAGTGAGAAAATATGATGTTTATACATGTGGGTCTGATTTATTTCACTTATGAGTATGGTCTCTAGTTGTATCCATTTACCTATAAAAGTCTTCAGTTTATCCCACTTTATGGCCGAGTAGTACTCCATTATATATATATTAAAAAAATCTTTTTTTATCCATTCCTCAATTGATGGGCATTTGGATTGTTTCCAAGATTTAGCTATTACAAATTGTGCTGCTATAAGCATGGTTCCACATCTATTGCTGTGGTATGATGTTTTTAATTCTTCTGAGAAGGTATCCATAGGGGAATAGCTGGCTTGAACAGGACCTCTAAGCCTAGTTTTTTGAAGAATCTCTACATTGATTTCCACACTGATTACACCAGTCTACATTCCCACCAACAGTGGGCAAGGGTTCCTTTTTCCCTCACAGCTCTGCCAGAATTTGTTATTGGTTGATTTCTTGATTGTGGCCATTCTATCTGGGGTGAAATAGAATCTCAGTGTTGTTTTAATTTACATCTCTCAAATGACCAGTGATATTGAACATTTTTTCATATATTTATTTGCCATTTGCATTTCTTCATCTAAGAAGTGTGCATTCATCTCAAAGGCACATTTTTGGATTGGGTTTTTGAATTTGGGGGTTTGATTCTTTTCAGTTCTTTATATGTTCTAGATAGAAGTCTGAGGGACAACTGACGATAATTTTTTCCCACTCTGCCAGTTGTCTTTTCACACTTTTGTTTATTTCTTTTGTTGTGCAAAATTTTTAATAAGGTGAGATCCCATGTGTTGATTCTTTGTAGTATTTTCCATGTGGTCTGAGTTTTGTTCACGAAGTCTCTGCCTACACCTATATCTTCCAGATTTCTACCTATTTTCTCTTCCAGTAGATTTAATGCTTCTGTCTTAATATTTGTAACTTTGATCCACTTTGACTTTAGTTTAGTACGTGGTGATAGGCATGGGTTTTGTTTTAGTCTTCAGCATGTGAAAAGTCAGTTTTTCCAGCACCACTTATTAAAGAGACTATCTTACTTCCAATGAACATGTTTGCTCCTTTGTCAAAGATAAAGGTAGTTGTGTGTTTGGAGTTGTGTCTGCATCTTATAATCTGTTGCACTGATCCTCAGGTCTGTTTTTTCCCAGTACCATGCTGATTTTATCAAAGTAGCTTTGTAGTATAATTTTGGGTCAGGAATTGTGATGCCCCTGACTTGCCTTTGTTGCCCTGAATTGCTTTTACTATTGTAGGTCTCTTCTGGTTCCAAAACAAATTTTAGGAATGTTTTCTCAGTTCTGTGAAGTATGCTAACGGTTTTGATTTGGATTACATTAAATCTGTATAATGGTTTTGAGAGTATAGCCATTTTCACTATGGTGGTTTCCTATTTGTGAGCAGGGGATATCTTTCCATTTTCTGATATCCTCTTTGATCTCCTTTTTCAGAGTACTGTAATTTTCAATGCATAGATCTTTTACTTCCTTCATTATATTGATTCGTAAGTATTTCATTTTTTTGGATGCTATTGTAAATGGTATGATTTCCCTAATTTCTCTGTAAGTTTGTTGCTTATGTACAGGAATACTATTGATTTTTGAGTGTTGACTTTGTATCCAGCTACACTACTGATTATGGTTATTAAATCTACAAGTCTTTTGGTGGAATTTTTAGGGTCTTCTATGTAGAGTATCATGTCATAAGGTATTGAACATTTTTTCCATGTACTTTTTGGGCATTTACTTATCTTTTGTTTTTTCCATCTTTCTTATTAGCATATGTTTACAGTACATAATAATTATATTCCTTCTGGGGGTACTGATAGATGTATGCAACACATCTTAATTTTTTTTATCCTTTGTCCTCTATTCCCCATTCCTTTTATCTCTTGATCTCTTTCCCTTCTGCAAATGATCTACCTCCCTATATTTTATTATCTATCTTTTATTTTGGTTATTATTAATTTTTTTTGGTTTTTCATATAAAAGAAACCATATGATATTTAAGCCTCTGCATCTGATTTATTTTGCATAACATTATGGTATCAAAGTACATCCATATTCCTACAAATGATTCAAGTTTATCCTTCTTTATGGAGGAATAGTAGTCTATTATGTTTATCTATTCAACTGTTGATATCATATAGGCCACTTCCAAGATTTAGCTATTATGAATTGTGCTGCTATAAACATTGTTATCCATGTATCATTGCAATATGATGTTTTTAACTCTTTTGGGAAGATACCTAGAAGGAGGCCAGTTGGGTTGAACAGAAGTTCTATTTTTAAAAGAATATTCATACTAGGGCTGGAAGTTTGGGTCAGTGGCTTGAGCACTGTCTGACAGGTGCAAGGTTGTGAGTTTGATCCCTAGTGCCGAAAAGAAAAAGAATATTTATACTGATTTCCATAGTGGTTGCATTAGTTTGCATTTCCATCAACAATGTAGAAGAGTTGCTTTTCCCTTGTGGCCTCACCAGAATATGTTATTATTTGATTTCTTGATGGTAGCCATTCTTTCTGGAGTAAGATAGAATCTTGATGTTATTTTAATTTGTACTTCTGTAATGACCAGTGATGTTGAACATTTTTTCATGTATTTATTATTGTATTTCTTCTGAGAAATGTTTATTCATTTCAGTTGCCCACTTTTTGATTGATCTTTTGATTTTGGGGAAGCCTAATTTTTTGAGCTTTTTATATATTCTAGATATTAGTCCTCTGTCCAAGGAATAGCTGACAAAATTATTTTTTCCTATTGTGTAGGTTTTCTCTTCACTGTTGGTTGTTTTGTTTGCTATGCATAAGTTTTTTAATTTGATATGATCCCATTTGTTGATTCTCGATGTAATTTCTTGTGTCATCGGGGTTCTGTTCAAAAAGTCCTTCTCTATGCCTAGGGTTTTTTTTTTTTTTTTTTACTTTTTTTATTTTAAAGAGAATAAACCTAATAAAATAAAACAAAATAAAGTCAATAAAAACAAAACAAACAAGTACAGAACTTCAAGACAGGATAATAGAAAATCAACAATGGCTATCATAATTTATCTTGTTATCGCCAAAGTAGTTGTCTATACCATCAGACACAGTAAAATCAAATAACAAAAAATAGATTAAAATCAATCAAAACAGAACATTGAATAATAAAACAATAAGTTGGTACAAAACAAAGCAGTGAGAACAGTATTGGATTTCAAAAACAAGACAGAAGGAAATCCCCCATATTTGCTGTATTGCATATTGTTATCCTCTAAACAAATGCTCAGACTACTGGCCCCAAGCCTACAAAGTCAATCAAACCATCCAAGCCTTTAGTTGTTTTTGCATCTCAGTTGCTATCAGCTCAACCTGTCCTCTGAATCAGCCAGTGGTGGAGGGGGACAGGTAGGGGAGGGTGCAGAGTTCTTGATTCTCAGTCCATGCGCTGGTCAGCTCACAGGAAGGGTGAATTGGCTTGTCTCTCCCCCTGGGCCCCACATGATTTGCCTGGCTCATGGGAAGGGCAAATTGGTTTCTTCTTGTACTCCTCCAAGATCCAGCAGGGCTTCTGATGACTCATGGGAAAGGCAAACTGGCTTGTCTCACTTCCTGGGCCCCGCATGGTTTGTGCAGCTCTTGGGAAGGGTGAATTGACATGCCTGTCTTCCTGGGCCCCAACTGGTTTGCATGGCTCATGAGAAGGATGAATTGGCTTCTTGTTGTACTCCTCCCAGACCCAGCATGGATTCTGTTGATTCACAAGAAGTGTGAACTGACTATGCCTATGTCTTAATAATTTTATCTATTTTATCTTCTTGCCATTTAAGTGTTTCTCTTTTAATACTTAGATTTTTGATCCATTTTTATTTTAATTTAGTGAGAGATATGGGTCTAGGTTCAATCTTGTGCATGTGGATAGCCAGTTTTCCCAGCACCATTTGTTAAAGAAACTCTCTTTCCCTCCAGTGTATGTTTTTTGGTCCCTTTGGCAAAGATAAGATAGCTAAATGTGCCTAGAGTTGTTTCTGCATCCTCTGTTGTGCTCCATTGATTGACTTACTCATTTTTGTGTCAGTACTGTGCTGTTTTTGTTACTATAGCTTTGTAATATAAACTCAAGTCTGGGATTGTGATGCCTCTTGCTTTGCTTTTGTTGCCCAGGATTGATTTTGCTATTCTGGTTTCATATGAATTTTAGGATTATTTTTTTTCTAGTTCTGTGAGGAATTCTGTTAGCATTTTGATTGGGATAGCATTCATTCTGTGCATCAGTTTTGGAAGTATGACCTTTTTGACAATATTGATTTTTTTTGGTCTTTTTGAGACAGGGTCTCCCTATGCAGTTCAAAGTGGCCTTGAGCTCACTTTGTAGCCTAGGCTGGTCTCAAACTTGCAACGATACTCCAGCCTCAGCCTTCTGAGTGCTGGGATTACAGGCATACACCAGCATGCCTAGCTGACAATATTGATTTTTTTCTACCCTAGAACAGGGAATATTTTTCTATTTTTCAGATGTCTTTTTTAATCTTTTGCAGAGTACTATAGTTTTCATTGCAGAAGTCTTCCAGTTCTTTCATTATATGAAATCCTAGGAATTTAATTCTTCTTGATGTTATTGTGAGTGCAATTGCTTTTTGAATTTTTTTCATAATGAGTTCATTATTGGTGTATAGGAACACTATTGATTTTTTTTTGTGTGTTTGTTTTGTATCCTGCTACACTATGGACTTTGGTTATTAATTCTAGGAGTCTTTGGGTCTTCCATGTAGAGGATCACATCATCTGTAAATAATGGTAATTTGACTTTTTCCTTTCCTCTACATATTTCTTTTATTTCTTTCTCTTGCTGGATTTCTCTGGTTAATGTGTCATGTACTATAAAAAATAGGAATGGTGATAGTGCATATTTTTGTCTTGTTCCTGATTTTAGAGGGAAGGCTTCCAGTTTTTCCCCATTTAATATATGTTGGCAGTAGATTTGTCATAAATGGTTTTTATCACATTTAGATATGGTCTTTCTATACCTGTTTTCTTCAGGCTTTTTTTTTTTTTAATCATGAACTGTTGTTGGATTTTGCCAAATGTTTTTCTGTGTCAACTAGGATGGTTACATGATTTTTGTGCTTGCTTCTGTTTATGTGATGTATTGCACATTTATTGATTTGTATATGTTTAACCATCCTTGCATGCCTGGGGTAAAGCCTATGTGGTCATGACATGTGATCTTTTTGATGATTTGTTGCATTGTGTTTGCCAGTTTCTTGTTGGGAATTTTTGTGCCTATGTTCATTAAGGAGATTGGCTTGTAGTTCTCTTTTGTGGTTGAGTCTTGATCTGGTTTTGCAATCAAGGTAATGCTAGCTTCTAGGAATGCTTTTGGAAGTATTCCTTCCTTTTCAATTTCATTGAAGAGTCTAAGGACTATTGGTATTAGATCTTTCCTGATGTAGAATCCATCCAGCAGTGAATCTATCCAAAGGTGAATCCATCCAGACATGGGTTTTTCTTTGTTGATAGTTTTTACAAAATTATTTCTTCAGTTTCATTGCCTGTTATTTGATTATTTGGGTTTTTGTAACTTCCTGGTTCAATTCTAGTAATTCATATGTACCTAGGAATATATTCATTTCTTCTGAATTCTCCAATTTATTGGAGTATAGGTTTTTGAAATAGTTACTAATAATCTGGATTTTTGGTGGTGTTCATTGTGATTTCACCTTTTTCATTTCTAATTGGATTGATTTGGGACTTTTTATTTTTGGGGGATAAGATTGGTTATGGGTTTGTCTCTTTTGTTTATTCTTTTAAAGAGCCAGCTCTTTGATTTATTGATTTTTTTGTATCATTTTTTAGCCTCCATTTCACTGATTTCCACTGTGATTTTTATAATTTTCTTCCTTGTACTAGCCTTGGATTTGGATTGTTTTTACTTTTCTAGGACCTTAAAGTACATGATTATGTTATTTATTGAATTCACTCTATTTTTTTGATGGGGGCATTCACAGCTATAAACTTCCTTCTTAGGACTGATTTCGCTGTATCTTATAGGTTCTGGTACATTGCATTGATATTATAGTTTGATTCTAGGAGCTGTCTAATTTTTTTCTAAATTTTTTTTGTGACTCACTGATTACTCACAAGTGGATTGTTTGATTTCCATGTGTTCACATAATTTCTGTGATTTTTTTTGCCATTGATTTCTAGTTTCATTGCACTATGACATAATAACATGCATGAAATAATTTAAATTCTTTGCATTTACTTAAGCATACCTGGGAGAAAGATCACTACCTCCTGAGAACCTGCCACACTGGGTCAGGGAGGATCCAACCAAAAGACAACTAGCCAGCCTTCATGGTAAGGGGTGCGAGCAGTGTGGACTCCAGAAAGAGAAAGATCAGCACCTCCCAAGAACCCAACATGCTGGGTCAAGGAGGATCCAACCAGAAGACAAATAGCCAGCCTTCCTGGTAAGCAGTGCGATGGGTTCTAGGAAGAGAAAAGTCAGCACCTCCTGTGAGCCTAATCAAGCCCCCCCCCGCCCCCCCACAAGCAACCTGCTGGTTCAGAGACTTGGCTAAGTTG
Organism: Dasyprocta punctata; assembly: GCA_004363535.1. Classification (NCBI taxonomy): domain Eukaryota; kingdom Metazoa; phylum Chordata; class Mammalia; order Rodentia; family Dasyproctidae; genus Dasyprocta; species Dasyprocta punctata. The sequence continues at coordinate 58,464 of RJWM01006155.1, read as the reverse complement.
ATAGCAACTAAGGTACATAAAGCAACTAAATGCTTGTATTGTTTGCTTGATTTTGCAGGCCTGGGGCCAGCAGTCTGAGCATCTCTTGGGAGGATGACTGTATACAATGTAGGAAATATGGGGGATTTCCTTCTATCTTGTCTTTGAAGCCCAATATTGTTCTCACTGTTTTGCTTTATTCAATATTCTGTTTTGATTTGTTTTATTTTGTTTTCTTTTTGGTTTGATTTTGCTATACCTAATGGAATGGACAACTATTGTGAAGATAACAAGATATACTATAGTAGCTATTGTTTTCCTAGTATCCTGCTGTGAAGTTCTGTACCAATTCTACTGCTTTGTTTTGACTGACTTTGTTCTGCTTTGTTTTGTTGGATTTTACTATCTTCAAAATAAAACTAAAAAAAAGCATACTTTATGGGCAAGCATATGGTCTATTTTGGACAAAGTTCCACATGTTGCTAAGAAGAATGTATATCCTGTTGTTGTTGGGTGGAGTACACTATACATATATATGGTCATTTACTTCCTTTTTTATTTTTTATTTAAAGGGAATAAAACATAACAAGTGAAGCAAAACAAAATGAGAACAATATTGGCAAAAACATGACAATAGGAAATCCACAATAATTACTATATTGCATATTGTTATCCTTTAAATAGATGCTCAGACTACTGGCTTTAGGTCTGCAAAGTCAATCAAACAATACAAGCATTAAGTTCTTTCTTCAATTGCTATCATCTCAGTCTGCATTCTTCTGAATCAGTTGGTTGTTTGGGAGGGCAGGTGTGGAGATGAGATATCATCTCTCCCTGCCCTCCCATCTGTGTAAGCCTGTCCACCCGACTGCTGCTGGCACATGGGAAGGTGCTGCTGCTTAGTCATTTACGTCTTTTGAGAAGTATCTCTTCAATTCACTTGCCCACTTAGTCAGTGGGCTGTTTTTGTTTTGGTGTTAAGTTTTTAAAGTTCTTAACCGTCTGTTTGAAGAGTAGTTAGCAAAGAGTTTCTCTATTCTGTATGTAAGCTATCTCTTCACTCTGTTGGTTTTTTTTTTTTTTTTTTTGCTATGCAGAAATTTTTAATTTGAAGTAGTTCTAGTTGTTGATTCTTGCTATTATTTTCTGTGCTATTGCAGTCCTATTCAGAAAGTCTTTGCCCGTGCCTATGACTTCAAACGTTATTCCTGTTTTCTTCTAGCAGCTTCGAACTTTCATGTTTCATGCCTAGTTTTTTAATCCATTTTAAATTGATTTTTGTGCAGTGTGGGAGATAAGAATCCCGTTTCAATCCTCTTCATATGGATATTCAGTTTTCCTAGCATCATTGTTAAAAAGGCTGTATTTTTGTCCCATATATAACTTTGATTTTTTTTTAATAGACTGCTATAGGTATGTGGGTTTGTTTCTGCTATCTGTATTCTATTCCATTGGCCTTTGTGTCTATTTTTGTGCTACTACCATGCTGTATTTATTATTATGGCTTTGTAGTGCAATTTAAAATTGCATGTTGTGATGCCTCCACCCTTGCTTTTTTTGCTTAGGATTGATTTGGCTATTTTGAGTCTTGTTTTTGTCTCCATATGAATTTTCAGATTGTTTATTTCTAGTCTGTAAAGAGTGTCGTCTAAGTGTTGATGGGAATGGCATTGACTCTGTAAATTACTTTTGGTGATATGATCCATGAATATGGGAGTCTTTCCATCTTTCTAGTGTCTTCTTCAATATTCTTCAATTCCTATTGCAGAAGTCTCTCACTTCCTCAGTAAAGTTGATCCTTAAGTATTTTATTTTTTGAAGCTATTTGTTAATGAAATTGTTTTCATGATTTATTTCTCAGTTCATCATTGTGTATAAAAGGTACTGATTTTTAGTGTTGGTTTTTGTATCCTGCTACTTTGCCAAATTTGTTTATCAGCCCTAAAAGTCTTTTGTTTGCATTTGTAGGGTCTTCTGGATACAGTATCATACTATCCACAAATAAGGTTAATTAATATCTTCCATTTCTATTTATATCCTTTTCTTTCTTTCTCTCACCTAATTGTTTTGAGTAAAATTTTAAGTACTACATTGAAGAGGAGATTTCCCTATTTATTTTGATGCTGTCCATGATGCTATTTATCAAATTATTTTCAAAGTTGGGGTTGGGGTCAATCTAGGTCACTCTACACCCAAATGGGTAGAATTTGAAGTTGACCCCATGCCACCGTCCAGCTCCAGCAGGGAGAATTTCCCAGAGGGACACACAAACTCCTGCAGGTTGCTGATGAGCTACCACTTTTTGCTTGCTATTTGTTTGTTGTATGGTATAGTGAATCTTGACAATAAGTAGGGGAACCATTTTTTGCATATCCAATTCTACAAGCTCAGAACGTTTAGCAGGTACATGGGAAATGACAGGATACAGAAGAGAAGGCTGGTGAGGACTGTCGGTGTATAGGAAGAAACACCCAGGACCATGGGGATAGAGAGGAGGGGAGCTGGCAGGGAAACATCAGTGCCTGTAGACTCCCCTCCTCCTATCATCACATAGTTGACAGATTGGACAAATTAAGGGCAATGGTGTACTGAGTCCCATTTGGCTTTCACCAGGAAAGAGAGCATGATAGATATTCCAACGACTGGCTGGCATGGTACTAACTTCACTGATAATTCCCACTTACTGTGTTCTGAGTTTAAGTACATCATGTATATTATCTTTTTCAATATGGACACTGTTTCTTTACCATTTTACAGATAAAGAAACTGGGTTTCATAGAAGTCAGCTACAAAGCCATATAACTAATAAGAGGCAGTGTTAGTCAAACCAGAGTCCTCATTGCCCATTAGAATGTTATATAGTTTCCGCTGAGACTGCTCATCTCTTTTACCAGATGTAACTCTCATGTGGATGGAGACCAGAGAAAGTCCACATGCAAGATGATCAACTGTAGAGAACTCAGATAGGACAGAACCACAAAATGTTGTTTTTGTCTCTGACGCAGAAGTAGCTGTTCTCTAAGAGAACCTTCTCCAATCTGACCTCTGTTGCCCACCCTGAATGTCTAGATCCTCATCCATCCTTAGCTTCTCAATCCTGCCATAGACATGGAGGCATTTCTCCTGAGCACCACAACTGGTCCCACTGGATTCTTATTCTCTGAAACTTGTTCCATTAATTAGCTCTAATCTCCCTCATATATAAGATCTCTTAAACATGTCTTAGTCTTCTCTGTCACCTAGGTGCTCAGGTCTCATCTGTCATAAAATCATCCTTTCCTTGAGCTTGCTTTCCATTTAGACTAACTTCTCACCTCACTTTCCCTTTCTGCCGAATGCTGTTAGACTTTGTAATGGCCACTCTCACTTTGCACGTCCTCACTTCCTTGAAACCTGGCCACTGACATTTGACACCCCCACCCCCACAGCTCCAGTGAAAGTGTGTGCTGTGAAGGGAAAGGGGAAGGTGACCGGAGGAGGGAAGGGAATCAGGAGGGCAGGAGAGTGTCAGGAAGGGGGCGTGACTGGTGGATGGACTGAGGAGGTGAGAGGAGGTCCAGGGCCCCACTGAAGGGACAGTCTGTCCTTAGTCTGGAGGTAGGGGCAGAGAACAGTGTGGAGGGGATGTCGGGTGGTAAAGACATTTCCACCAGATGGTCTTGATTTTCTCAGCGAAGATGATTGCCGTGGTTGTTTATTGATGGAAGAGGTCCAGGTAAGATAGAGAACAGGAGGAGAGTAAAGGAGTTTGCAGTAGCAGCTGAGGGACCTGAAAGAGGATACCAGCCAAGAGCAGAGAGAAGGGCAGTGTCTAAGAGGGCAGAACTGAGCTGATGGTGTGTGTCTGTGTTGACATCAGACCTTGGGGATGTGATTTTCCTCACTGAGGTCTGGGGATTTATCTAGGCAGAGCAGGCTACAGTTAAAAGGTCAGAGAGAGGAGCTGTGGTCAAGGGGTCCAAGCTGGAAAGAAAATCTGAAGAAAGGTGGTGGGTGGAGAGAATGGAATAAGTGGGCTCAGGACTGGGTTGCTGGTGGAGCTGAGGAATCTATTTGCTGACAACAAAGAATTAGAAATGTGGCTCTGCTGTATAGACTGTTTCTCAGAGTTTAAGGTCTAGACGCTAGAGTATAAGCACAGGTGAAGGGGGTCAGGAGAAAATGACGGAAATGAAATTTATTGGAACAGAGCAACTCAAGTGGTTCTTACCCTTAAGAACAAGATGCTGAGTGTGTCATCTGTGTGGAGAATGAGGGTACCCAGGTTCAAAGCAGTGCCAGAGCCCAGGTGCCAAGGTCCCTTCTGAACATGAGTCCAAGAGGTTGAGGGTGGCTATGGGCCAGCAGAGAAGGCCACAGAAGTGGGATGGAGGCCTGGTACAGTTGGGTAGCATGAGCTCTGCAGGAGTTTTTAAAATTACAGTCATTTTGCAATCAACACAAAGGTTAAAAACTCACAGTGTATAAAGAAGTCATTCATTTCAATAAATAGCATTCCACTGAGTGTATGTAGCTCAATTCCTTTAATCACTTCCCTATTGATGGGTATTTGTGCTGCCAGGTTTTCACTGAATGTAAAACAATAGCAGCAGAGGCCACATGTGTGTGTGCACATTTACTGCGAATACCTACAGGATAAGAACCTGGCTCTGGAATTATGCAATCAAAAGACAAGCGCCTTCATTTTATTTGCTGTATTTATTGGTGCAAGGGCTAATGTCTTTGTAATTTTGGGATATGTTGCCACCTTGCCCTCCAGAGAGGGTGTGCCAGTTGATAATCCCACCAACAAGATAATAAGGTTTTCTGTTACTTCCACAGCTGCCAACACAAAATGTTGTTTTCAATATTTTAGTCTTTGATAATCTGGCACACAAATACTGTTTTTCATTTCTTTTTTTTTTTTTGGTACTGGGGATCAAACTCACAACCTTGTGCTTGCCAGGCAGGTGCTTACATCACTGAACTAAGTCCCCAGCCCTTCATTCTCATTCTTATATTTCTTTAATTTAAGTGGCAGTATCTTCTTTTTATATTTGCTAAGTGGTTTTCTTTCTTCAATTCATTCATTAATTCTTTCTTTTATTCTTTTTGTAAATAATCTAGTGGTTCCAAACACTAAGGTTCAAAGTTTAGCTTTTCTAATACCAGCTGTGTGAGCTTGGGCAATTTACTTAAATTCTTTGTGCCTCAGTTTTTTGATTTAAATGGAGATAACAATATACACCTGCCTCATAGGGTTATCATGACGACTAAAGGGCTTAGTAGAATCAAAGTGCTTAGGATCGTGCCAGGCATATGTACAATAGCTCATGTTATTCATGTCTAAGCCCACTTTCTGTTGTGCAGTTTGTTTTTTTCTTATTGATTCATATATTCAAGAAAGTAGCCTGCTGACTATCCTCAGGGTTACTTCCTTGTCTTTTATCTTGACCTTTCTACTCTTTTTTATTAGTTATACAGATTAATGGGTTTCATTTTGGCAGATTTGTACATGCACATATTATACTTTGATAATTTTCACCCTGATGTTTCTCCTTACCCCACTCTCTTCCAGCTTCACGTTTTTCAGGGCGGGCGATTCAGTGTGTATCCCCTGCTCATCCCCACCCACCCTGTTACCCACATCTGTAACCCTCATACTCCCTCTTACATCCTTCCTTTGTCTAATAATAGTTTCCCTTCTACCTTTTTTCTCATCTTTTCTCCATTTCATACGTGCAGTATTTATCTTTCTGAGTCTGACTTATTTGCTCAACAAGATGGTCTCCAGATTTATCAATTTTTGATTTTTAAAATATATAAAATAATACTACATTTTGTGAGAAATGTTAAATGGCTTTTTGTGGCTGTTGCTATTTAACAGTTTATTTCCCCACTAGAAACATTGTTAAATGGCTTTTGCTATGACTACAAGCTTCTTCATTCCAAGGTGATGAAAAACTGATTTTTCCCTTTAAGAATAAGAAGATATGTTTTTAGGGAATGGACAGTGAGTAATGGTTCTGAACATGCAGCAGGGAGCCAGAGAATGTTTCCCCTTCCCTGGGGGAGAGGCAGCAGGGCTCTGTGGTATCTGGGTCAGGGATAATGGAGCTAAGAAGGACCGAAGACCTGGGGCTGCTGTTGTTCATAGATGGGTTCCAGAGCTCAGGGAGGGCTGTGAGAGGTCAACTAGTGTGTGCCTGGCTTGGCGGGTATGTGTGAGTCATAGAACCCTCTGCCCTCAGGGTGGACAGAGGACCACTGGGAAATGGCTTTGTGGGATTAAGTGGCCAGGTTTCTGCCCAGGATCTTGAAAGGTAGTCTCTGCGGGGCCAACGGAAGCATGCAGGGTATGTGTGTGTGTGTGTGTGTGTGTGTGTGTGTGTGTGTGTGTGTGGTGTGTGTGTGCGTGCATGCTTGTGTATGTACACACACAGGAGATTGGATTTGAATGAACCACTAGGATATGAACTCTTTGGCGCTTGATCAAGGTCTGGCAGTGTTGGCAGGTCCTGGTGGAGGCCTCCAGAGTGTTTGACTATTTTAAAGTCACTAAATCTGAAGCGGCGCAGAGAAAATAAGAGCGAGAGAGATAAGGAGGAGGCCTTTAATGCGGAGGGCATGGGAGAGCTTTAGGGGCAGGGAGGGGGTGTAAAAGCTCTCAACAAGAACGAAGGAGTGTAGTTACCTTTATCAACTTTGGCTGGGGGAGGAGTCTGGGGAGGTGGGCAAAATGACATATTGACAGGTGATTTGAGGGAGCATCTGCCTGTGTAGAGCAGGAGACAGAATGATTTACTGGGGTCTGGGGGTGGAGGCTTGGGGAGTTGTGGAGTCTTGGGATTGGAGAGGGCTTGGTGCAGGCGCAAAAGAGAGAGGGAGGTTTATCTCTGGAATGAGAAGGAAAACATGGAGTTTACTCTTGGAGAGCTAAGTTGTTTCTCTGGGTCCAGTACCAAGTTGGGGGGATGCTAAGCCCCAGGCTAGCAGAACCTATCACAGAGGAAATTTGTATGTGCTGCCTGGCCCCCAGGGTCATCTGAAAATGTGGAGACAGGAAGAATCTGGTCAGTGCTGGTGGACTGCCAGGAATGTTTCCAGGAGGGGATGAGATGAGAGGCTAGGTCTGACATCAGGCAGGCCCTGGAATGGGGAAATGTGGCTGGAGGGTGAGGGTTGGTGTGGGCTGAAGCCAGTCTTGAAGAACCCATACACTTTTTTTCTTTTGCAGCACCTCCTCCCAACTTGTTGGAGGTAGGAACCCAAGGATTTCATGGTTAGTGAAGGAAGAGTGGCCCAGGGAGGGGCATGACTTGCCCAGGGTCACAGTTCTCTGTAGTGGCCTGCCAAGATTTCCCGGCCAGGCCTAAGGAGAGGCCAGACTAGGGGGTGGGGAGGAACCCCAAGTGTGGGTGGGTACAGCATCTGGATTGCAGAGCCTGGGGACTGGAAGTGGGAAGAGGTGAGAGTGGCCGGTGGCAGAATGTGGGCTGGGCTCTGCTGTTAGAAACAGTCGAGGGTGAGCCCTGAGGGTTAAGGAAGTTGTGTATGCATAATTAAATTAAACAGTGGGTTTCTTTTGCCTCTTTGGGGATTTATAACTGAAATGGCAAACCAGGAAGGACATCCCACCCCTCCCCCAGACTCTCTTCCCCCAGGACTTGGCTAGACGTGACAGTTTGGCTAGCTCCTTGGGTCAGCTAAAGTCTGACTCAACAGGTGTGGGAAAAGGGGTGTGTGTGCAAGTGTGTAGCAGGTGTGCAAGAGGCAACTGGGAAGCCAGCTCACTCTTAGGCAGCAAGTGCCCCTCAGGGGTCCCTGCTCCAGCACAGGCTGACTGCCCCCTCCACTAGGCCTGAAACTGCTGGGAACCGTGTGGTGGTGGCTTCAGGTCGGGGTGATGGTGAGGACCTGGGGCCATAAAGCAGGAAAATAGGTGTGGGAAGTGTTTGAGTGCAAATAGAGGCACTGGCACACAGATATACATATAACTGTGTGCAGTTGTGTATTCAAACACATCCCCCCATGCACACACAGACTCCCACTCGTGTAAGCAGCTCAAAGACATGCCAGTGCCTAGGAGTGTGGGTGCACAAGGGTATCCACAACCACAAAGTGTCACGAATGCACTCAAGCATCCCTCTCTGTGAAGAAGCGTATACAGCAAGTGGGCAGGAATTTGTGGGTAGGGTGTGGGGGGCAGGTCTCTGGGCTTCCAATGCCCACTGGATTGGGAAGGAAGAAACCTGGTTTCTAGTTTCTACACGGAGAGGTGGGGGTTGGTCAGGAAACCAGCGATGTCAGGTCTATCACAGGTCAGAACACTCAAGAGCTGAGTACACCTCCCTTGAAGCACCTGAGGTTGGAGCCTGCCTTTCTGGCTTCAGTGTGTGTGGAGCGGGGTTTGGACTGACGTTTGATCTGGCTTTTGTCCACCTCCTCCCTGGCCCCTTATGCTGGGTCTCTCTGAAGGTGGGAGAAATCTGGACGCTCTTCGCTCCTTTCCCAAGCTTGTTGGGGGAACCTTCCCTGGTCAGCAGGGAGCTGGTCTCTGTGAGGTCAAGAGATGGCTCGAGATGCTGTCCCTTACTGTTCTCTGTGGTCACTTGGGTGTCTGTGGGGCGCATGGTCACCAGGATGTCTGTAGGGGAGTGTGTGTCTACTGCGGACAGTTCCTGCAGGGACAGAAAGCTAGAACTAGGCCGGGCCAGCTCGAGGCGCTGAGGGCGGCAGCTCGGCCTAGGAGGGGCCCGGCGCGAGAAAGGTGGCCGTCGCCTAGCCCCGCCCCGCCCCTGCCTGTGCTAGTGGAGCCGCCCCGCACCGCGCCAAGCGATAAAAGGGGCGCAGTCGGCCGCAGGTCAGCCAGTTCGCTCAGCTCCTCTCTTCCCGCTGGGGTCAGCGCGGTGTGGCCAGGATGTCCGTCCACTACCGCACGCAGGTCTTCAGCTCGCGCTCCGCCAGTCTCCCGAGGCGCGGCGCCCAGGTGCTCCTGAACGCGGGGCACCCGGGCGGCTTCGCCAACAGCCGCAGCCTCTACAGCCAGGGCACCGCGCGGCCGCGCGTGTCCATCGGTTCCGTCTATGGGGGCCCAGTGGGCGCCGGGATCCGCGAGGTCACCATTAATCAGAACCTGCTGGCCCCACTGCGGTCGAACATTGACCCGTCCATCCGCCAGGTGCGCCAAGAGGAGCGCGAGCAGATCAAGACCCTAAACAACAAGTTCGCCTCCTTCATCGACAAGGTGAGCGGCACAGAACCCTGCCGGGAGCCTCGCCGCAGGTCGCACAGCCGCTGTAACGAGCCCGGACCGAACCTGGCCTCCTTCCCTCCTCCAATCTCTCCTCTCCACAACGCTCTCTTGCTATTTTGTCCCTCTCAGCCTCAAAACTTTCTCTCCTCCCAGTAAGCTGCCCAACGGCCCCTCCCTTTCTTGCAGGAATGTGTGTCCAGGTTCTGTCTGCCTGCTCTGGCCAGCCTTCCGCAAGTGTCAGAGAGGGACCTCCAGGGGCCAAGTCAGGAGGTCTTGGCTCTCTGGGACCCTTTGCTGACAGGGGGCCTGTGTGAGGTCCGCCTTGGGTGGGGCACCATGCCGTTCCAAGCTGAGGAGACAATGGCTGGGGGCGGGGGTGTCAGGGGCAGTGTCAGCTGAGGCAGATACTGGAAAGAAAGGCCTAGAGGGAGGGAGCTCCTGGCCCCACCCACCCACCTGTCTGATCCTCCTGCCTGCCTTTGGGATAAGAGGGGAGGTGACATCTGCCCTTAGAGATAGTCCAGTCAGGGACCAGGGTGGCAATGAAGGGTTCCAGGAAGGACGTGAGGCGTTCCATTTGGAGGTATTTTTCCTGGTAGTCTATTCCTGCCTCTCATGGACTCCTGTGGTGGGGGAAGCAGGCTTGACTAGTGGGTCTGGTCAAGTGAATGCAAGTGGAACTGGTAAGGGCTGTGGCCTAGAGCCTCTAGCCCTCTCTGTTGGACAGAGACCAAGGTTTCCCTCTCCTGCCTTTGTGTCCCCTACCCCACCTATGTCTCCATCGCATTTACCATTCAGCCTTACACATCCTTCAGGTACTGCTGAAGCCCACAAGTTACCCCAGGCCAGGTTCCTTCCTGCTTTCGTACCATCTTACTAGGTGCACTTAGGTGCTGGTGTCCAGAGTTGCTGGTTTTGAAGAGGCCCTGTGGCCTCACATTTCTGGGCACACAAACTGTGGTTAAGGGCCTTCTTGGGTCTCAGCACTGGGTATATGGGGCACTCCTTTTACATGGGATTAGTTGTAGATCTCTAATATGAGGCCTTGTTGGAGGAAAGGGGGAGGAGAGAGGATACTGAGGAAGGAAGAGAAGAGGTCTCAGCCTGAAAGGAAAGGGTGACCTGGTCAACCCAGGCCCAGAGACAAGAAGGAGGCTTCTTGGGTGGTGGGGCTGGTGGTGGGGTAAGAATTCAACCTGGAGCAAAGCAAGGTAGAGACCTTGATGCATCTACAAACCAAGCTTGCCTGCTCACTGGCACCCACTTGAAGACACTTGAGATAGATTCCCAGAGCAAAGGCATAAGCATTAGGGGCCCTGGATGAGAGTACAGCCAGCAGGAACATAGGGTGACCCAAGACTCCTCAACCCTGCTGTGGTGGCAGATCACATGAGTGGGCCCCTCATGAGTCTCCTCTTTGCTCCATGTAGGTACAGTTCCTGGAGCAGCAGAACAAAATGCTGGAGACCAAGTGGGCACTGCTGCAGGAACAAAAGTCAACTAAGAGTAGCAGCCTCCCTCGAATCTTTGAGGCACAGATTGCTGGTCTGCGGGGCCAGCTTGAGAAGCTGCAGTTGGACAGGGGCCACCTGGAGGCGGAGCTTAGGAGCATGCAAGATGTGGTAGAAGACTTCAAGAATAAGTATGTTCCCTGAGCCTCTGCCAGGGACAATGCACCCCACTCAGCTTTCCCTCTGCAAGTTTCCCTGGCTTGGGCTCCGAGTGCACAGCTGCTCCGAAGTTACTCCTGGAGGAGTGGCCTTTACTGATGCATTTCCTGTTTCTCCTCTCCCCTCTTTGTCCTTCGGGCAGTTTCAGATCATTCTGATCTTTTCTTTTTACTCTGTCTGAGGGAAATATCTCAGCCCACCCTGGCCTGCGTGGTTCTTTTTGTTTTTTTGGGGGGTGACTGAGCAAGCCCCAAGATAGGGTAGGCAAAACGTATACTAGGACAAGAATGCTTCAGAACTTGCATGACCCTGATAGATCACCCTAGAACAGCTTTCTTTTGTGCAGGGAGGAATTAGAGACCAGAGAGGCACAAACAGTAGGTTCCTGGGATCTGGGACTTGACTTTTGGGTCCCCGACTCCTGCAAGGGACAAGGGACTGGTGTGAGGAGGAAAGAACGAAGAGGAGGAATGATTATCCTGAGTGATGGGTGGGGGCTGCAGGAGCTTGGTGGGGGATCTGGTCAGGTAGACCCAGAAAGGAGGCTGTAAAGAGGTCCAGGAAGATGGGTTCTGAGGACAGGCCTTTGAATGCTCTTCTCATCAAGTGGAAACCAGAGCCCGAGGCTTGGGCTGGGCCCCACCTGGCACACCTGCCAGTGGACACCGGGGGCACAAATGCATTCTGGGCTCTACCTGTGGTTGTATGACTAAGCTGGAGCCATACTCTGGCTCTGACTGGAAGAGAATAATCAAACCTCTGGGGCTGTCCCCTACAGGCTGCTCCCCTAGGATGAAAGTCAACAGATTAGTCCCACAGTAGGTGGGGCCAGGCAGGTGCAGGGCAGGGCAGGCCTGGGGTAATCAGCCAGCTCCTGCTGTCAGTGATGCACTGGATGAGCATGCATGTAGATGCACCCCATATTGATCGCCCCTTCCCTTGACCCCCAGTGCACTTTCCTGTGGACCTAAAGCTAAAGCCAGAGTGGGCAGTAGGCATAGGGAAGGAACCTATGTGTGTGTTCTGCTGCCCAGGGTCCTCCAATCCGCACAATCCCTGCTCTTCACTCGAGGTGGGGGAAGGGGAACAGAGAGACTCATATTCTCATGGCTTCTATAGGACCTAAGTACAACTTTAGGTGTGAATACCCTGAGCCTGGGCTTCTGGGGAGACTTGGCCTATGTGACCATCCTGTCCCCCACCAAAGCCACCTTAGGCTGCTCCTGCTGCTCCCAGCGGCTCTTGAGCATTACTGAGCTCTTGTTTTGTGTGCTTGTTTTTGAGTCCCTAAATAAACACTGGGTTAGGCCAATGTTTGTCCCTCTTTGCTCTGTTTGCTGAGGTTGGAGGAGGTGCTGCGGGAGTAGTTATGAGTGTGGATCATGCAGCTGGGGCCTGGGTCTTCCAGGACTTGCCATAACCTTTGTCCTGATTCTGCACATGTCCTCCCGTTTAGGCACTGTCTTCACCCCTATGGGTGGGATTAGCCAGTGATTAAGTCACGGGCTGTAGAGTGAGCCGCTAAGGCTCAAATCTGGGCTTTGTTACTTAGCGACTTAGTGACTTGGGCAGTTACCCTGCCTCTCTATGGAATTGAGGGTTGATGCCCAGGACATGCATACCAATGCAGGCCCCAGAAAGCAGACCACAGCGTGGCTAGCACTTGCCTCTTTCCCCTGGTAGATATAACCTTTATCCTGCTCCTCTTCCCCTCCGTGCTAAAACTCCAAACTCTAGAAATAGCCATGTTGAGGTCAGGTAAAATGAGTTTTGTGGCTCTGACACCTGTTTTTCAGGTGTGTCATTAACAAGACAGTAAAAGGAGGCAGGACAGGTTTTGCACCTGTGCATAAGGGGCTTGGGGGAAAAGCTGTACCAGCACTGTGCTTATCCCCTAATGCAGGTACGAAGAAGAAATGAACCATCGCATGGCTGCTGAGAATGAGTTTGTGATGCTCAAGAAGGTGAGGGAACAGACAGGCCATGGGGAAGGTGTCTGAAAACATGGGACAGGAGATCATGGGGCCCTCTTACCTAAGCAGGACTGTATTACAGTAGGGACATTTTGTCCCAGACAAGGTTGGTACCTGGCTGGTCTGAAATGTTTGCTGAGTGAATGCAATGGGTTGTCTTGAGGCAGGATGAGTTCTCCATCTTTGGGCGTGTGCAAGTGAGTTTGCACTGAGAGCTGTAGAGCGCTTTGAGCTACACAGCCTTTACAATTCTGACTCAGCGCACGCTCACTGGATGGAACCTGACACAAGAGTGCTGGGTTCTCAGGGATCCAGAGAGGAGGAAAGTGGGTCCTATTCCCAGGAGATTAACCAAAAAGTGTATTGGAACAGGCCCAGTCATCCTCTGACCTGAGCTGCTGCAGCCCAGCTGCCTCAGAGTCACCCAAGCTGCCAGTTAAACCGTCCAGCGGAGCCGTCTGTCTCTAGGATGGCGTCTGGTCACCTGTGTGATCATGTGTTCTCCAGGGACTGAGGAGAAGCTGAGCAGAAGCGGTCTGTTCTAGGTCACAGAGTTAGCTGGTGGCAGTGCTGGGGTGTGTCCACACCATCTGGTCTCTAGGCCCTAGTTCCATACTAGGTCTGGGACTTTACACTGCCCTGAAGTGAGGTCAGCACTAGCCCTGGGGACACATGGTGACAAAGCTCAGCATGTAGCCTGGAGGGCCTGTGGAGGTAGCTCCTGCCTCAACCACATCAGGCAGCCTGGAGAACTGTGTTGCTTGCTAGGCCAGTGACGTTTGGGTCTATGGGTTGGACTGGCTTGCTTTAGTCACTGTGGAATATTCCCTATACTGAGGACACAGTGTTTCTCTGCCCTCTCTCCCCTTACCCTCAGAATGTGGACACCACCTACATGAACAAAGTAGATTTGCAGGCCAAGGTGGACAGCCTCGGTGATGAGATCAACTTCCTGAAGACCCTCCATGAGACGGTGAAGCTCTAGGGGGATAGTGGGTCAGCTCCTATGTGACCTGTCTGGCCCAGCCCCCTGCCCCTGGGCCAGTCTGGCTTTCTTTTGGGGGTGGGGACATTATCGTGTTCTTTGTCCTCTCTGGACTCAGGAATGCTGATGGACTGGGGGTTGGGAAGACTGGGCTGTAGCAGAGAAAGCAAGGTTTATCCTGTTTGGCCTTCAGGAGATGTGGGATGACCACAGAATTTGTCAGATAGGGGCCTGGGTGGGGCTGGAAGGAGGCAGGAAGTCAGGGGAGCCCTGGCTAGCAGTAGCATTCAAGGGTGGGCTGGGTGTGGCAGGTGGGGGAACCCAGGTGAGGCGAGAATGAGGTACACAAGGCTTTATACCCAGAGGGACTGGTGGATGGACCCCCACAAACCCACTTCTTTTTTTGTCCACACTTTCTTTCTCATTCTTTCCTTGTCATCTTCTCCTGGCTTTCAACTGTTTTCTTTCCTGGGGATTAAAAAACCCCTCCACTCCCATCTGTAAGTCTCTGGGCCTTAGGTCAAGTGGGCTAGTCACCCGGAAGGGACTGAGGTGGGGCTAAGTGCAGGCCAGTTCTTCATTCTCTGTCCAATCTTTACCTGAAGCCTCAGCCTCCCTTAGCCCCTACAATACTTTTTTTGTTGTTGTTGAGAAAGAGTCTCACTATGTACTCCAGGCTGGCCTTGAACTCACCTATGTATCCCAGGCTGACCTCAAACTTGTGGTGTTCCTCCTGCCTCAGCCTCCAAGTGCTGGAACTCCAGTCATGTACCACCATACCCAACTCATGTTTACATGTTTGATAATTTCAGGGACTGGGTTCTGAAAGCTACTGCCACCAATCTAAGCTCAGTGCTGGCTTGCCTCTGTGTGACACAGATTATAAAAATATATCATATGTACCTATATGCACACACACCTCTACACTGCTATACTTATATATAATATATAATTGTTACTTCCCATTGTGGAAGTTATATATACTCATTGCAAAAAAACCCCCCAAAAACCCAACAACAACAACAACAACAACAACAACAAAAAAAAACCAAAAACCAAAAAACAAAACAAAACAAAAAAACCAAACTGAAACCAGTCATTTATACCTACTGAAGCCAAACTATCTGTGCATGTATATGCATAGAGATATAGAGACAGGTATTTTTACAAGTACAGTCATGCTCATTTTTACCTAACAGTGGACTGCAGACATGCTTCTGTGTCCATACATGCAGTTGTATCTCTAGGTATTTATTTTATTTGCTTATTTATTTTATTATTATTATTATTATTTGTATTGGAGATTGAACCTAGGGCCTTCTCACTGAGCTTAAGAAGGGTTTTTTCTTCTTTGCTGTTTTTTGAAATAGAGTTTTGCTATATAGTTCAGACTGGCCTTGAATACACTACGTATCCCAGGCTGGCCTCAAACTTGTGACAACCCTCCTGCCTCAGCCTCCAAAGTGCTGGGATAACAGGTGTGCATCACCATGTCAGGCTTCCCCTGACTTTAAAAAAATTTTTTTTTTTGAGACAGGGTCTTGCCCAATTGCTAAATTGCCCAAGTTGGGCTCAAAGTTTTGATCCTTTTGCCTTAACCTCCCAGAGTGCTGGGATTATAGGCATATACCACCATACCTGGCTATACCACCAGTTTTAAAGGCTGTAGAGTATTCCGCTCATAGGAAAGAATATTATTTGTTTCATCATCCTTCACTGACCCCATCACTCTAGAATTTGTGCCCAAGGAGACCCCATTGTCAGTGCCCTATGTTTTCATTGATCCCTTTAAGTCCTACCAAACTCTGCAATTTTGAGACACCAGAGCCACGGGTGGGCAGAGTGGTTTAAGGATGTGCTGGATCTGGGCCTCTGGCTACTGGGCTGCTCAGGCACTCCAGCTCTCCTTTCTTTTCCTGTCCCCCATGTGGGGAGTCCTGACACCAGCATGGGGTCAGGGTGGGCCATGCCCAAGTCTCAACCTTCTACCTGGTCCCTGTAGGAGTTGGCTGAGCTACAGTCCCAGATCTCAGACATATCTGTGGTGCTGTCCATGGACAACAACCGCAGCCTGAACATGGACAGCATCATCGCTGAGGTCAAGGCCCAGTACGAAGAGATGACCAACCGCAGCCGGGCCGAGGCCGAGGCCTTGTACCAGAGGAAGGTAGGTGGTCATTTGGGGTGTCTTTCCTCCTCCTGCCAGAGCTCTTGGTGAGGCTTCCCTTTCTCCTCAACTTGTCTCAAGGCTTCAGTGCCTGGAGCCTCACTGTCCTGGCAGGCTTGTGGCTAAGTCTGTGGTGCACTTTGGTGCCTAAACAGGAAGTGAATGCACAGACGAGGTGCCTGCCTGGGGGAGATCCCATCCTGATGAGGAGGCTGGGCAGAAGAAACAGACATGCATTAGTAATAACTCAAATGTGGCAAGTGCATAGTACTAGGTACAGTTTAGAAGCTTACACAAGCACATTTTCAGTGTTTTACCTCTGTTGACTCATGTAATCTGCAGCATTCTCTCAGGTGGGCACCATTGTTATTGCCATTTTAGTGATGAGGAAACTGAGGTACAGAGTGCATAGGACGTTTGGCTTCAAGTCCGTGCTGTTCTTGATTTGCTGTGTGATCCCTGGGCTGTGTTTTTCAGGACTCACTCTCCACCTCTGTGAAATAGGTGGTGCTGGAAGGGAGCTGTTGAGCAGGACAGCATCTCAGACTTTCCATGATTCTTTGGCAGCAGGGCAGGGCGGGAGTGGGAGAATCTCAGAGTCAAGAGGCAGAGGCCCCAGGAGCCTTCCCTGTCCTTGTCCTGGCTCGGAGGGGCTGAATTTCTTCCCTGCCCCACTGTCCAGCTGTCTGACATCCTAACATGGGGTGAGGACAGCTGGGAGACTGACCATTCTCTGGAAGTTTAAGTGGGGAGGAACTTTCCCTGGGTGGGGAGAGGGACCAGTTGGCTGTAACCCTTGCCCACTCTGCTGTACTTCTCTGCATGGCCCTTCCAGTTTGAGATCCTGCAGGCCCAGTCTGGGAAACATGGGGAAGACCTCCGGAATACCCGAAATGAGATTGTGGAGATGAACCGGGCCATCCAGAGGCTGCAGGCTGAGATCGACAACATCAAGAACCAGGTGGGGACAAACCCTCCACCCTTCTCCTCCCTGCTCCTTAGGGCACTCGAGAAGCAGCCAGGCAAGGCCAAGCTCAGGGTGAAGGCAGTAGGCTGGAGGGGTGTGCTATCCTGCTCTCGCTTGCTTGGGGCTGGTGCAGCTCACACCTCAGGCCCACAGGGGAGACCCCCAGATCAGAATGCTCTTGACAGGACCTGGCTTGGGAGGATTTCTAGCTGCACATAAAACCTGTGGAAAGAATCTCAGGCTGGTTGGTCAGAGAAGAACCATCTTTAGGTACTTCACTGGCTCTGAACTCTCTGCTTGTACCCAGCTCCTGGGTGGTTTGCACCTTCTGAGAGCGCACAGTTCATGTGGGAGACTGAGGCTAGTAGAAAACTATCATGGCTTATATGCCCTTTCCTTCCCCTGTCCTCACTCCCCATGGCTCACCTTCCTCCCTCTCTCTGCTCAGGTCACGCTAGCCTGCTTTCTATATCTTGGATTTGCTAAGCATGTTCTTGCTCCAGGGCCTTTCCACTGGCTTTTACTCTACCTGGATTGTGGTTCTCTCATTTCCATTGGTGACTGTCACTTTCCCATCTTTGGGGTCTAGAATGAAAGACCTTTTCTTAAAGATGGCTTCCTCAAACACCCCGCCACATCAGCAGTTTGTCTGAAGTTCTTTGAAGCACCCTATCACCCTGAAATGTTCTGTGTTAATATTACGTTATAGATGGTCCCACCCCCATTGTCCCTTAAGAGCAGGGACCCCATTGTCTGGTTCTCGAGTTCTCTTTTCTGGCTGCTGGCACATAATAGGGGTGCAGGTCTCAGATGAGACACTGAGGATGTGCTTTGCTGACAGCTGGTCTTAGGAGATGTTGACTGATGAGGGAGCGGTTCCCCAACCCCTGGTAGAGATGCAGGTGTCTGTAGTGGGGGAAGAGGAACAGTGCTGCAGCTTCAGAAAGCTTATTTCCAGCAGAGCTGTGGGGATGGGAAGTGCGAGTCCTTTCCCAGAAATATACCCACCTCCTGCAGGCCTGTTTACACAAGGGCAGAGCCTGCCTCCTGGCACAGATGCAAGGCCATTAATCACCTGGTGAAGTTGATCAGCTTCCAGGTCAGGACATGGGGTAATGAATGGTGGTTTCTTAAACCTCAACTTCCACCTCACGGTTCTCTCACACAATGGGGCACATCCAGGAACCAGAATCAGGGTGTCTGTTACCAGGAGGGCCCTCAAGAGAGCTGGGAGTGGCCTCTTGAGGCAGCAGTTGGCCCTGGCCCAGGGGGCACAGGCAACAGGGAAAGTGCTGAGTCGTGGCTGAGGGGCAGTGAGGATGGGCCTCCACTGAGGGAAGGCGATCTGAGGGCAGAGGATGACAGATGAAAAGGGAGGAGGGGCAGACTAGGCTGGGACATGAGCACAGCAGCTCTCTCAGGGAGCTGGACAGAAGGAGACCTGGGCCTGGACCAGCTTTTGGTAAGGGAAGGTCCTAAAGCAGGGAGAGCTCTCAGGTCAGCTGCTCAAGGCTGACACAAGTCCATTGAAATCCCAACCCTGCCAAGACCCATGGCCTATGGATCATATATTCCATGACACCTGGGGTGACCAGGATGGTCTCTGTGCTCCAAGACGGCCTGTTCTGGGTTGCTTCCAACTGGTTCTTGTTTTAAAGGTGGTTTCTAGTTCTTCTCAGCTGCCTGGCATTTGGGCACACAGCCAGGATTCCATGGTCTTAGAGTTCCTATGACTGGGGACTGGAGGACAGGGATTTGCAAATCATGATAGCGTTTATGAATGATAGTAATTACTGTAGCACTTACTGTGTTCTAGATATTGTGCCAAGACTTCTTCTGTTATTTCACAATTTCCCTATGAGGGAGACACTATGATTATTGCTCTTTTATTTTATTTATTTATTTTGGTACCAGGAATTGAACTCAGGACCTTGTACTTGCCAGGCAGGTGCTTGCACCGCTAAGGTATATCCGTGGCCCTCATTTTATTTTTTTGTGTACTGGGGCTCAAGCCCAAGCTTCCTGCATGCCAAGCAATCCCTCTACCACTGAGCTACCACCTAGTGCTTTTAATTTAATTTTGAGAGGTCTTGCTATATTGCCAGACTGGCTGACCTAAAACTTGCAATCCACTTGCCTCAGCCTCCTAAATCAATGGAATTACAGGTGTGTACTCCCATGCTGGCTGATTATTGCTCTTTTTTTCAGAGAGAGGAGACTTTGCCATAGAAAGGTTGATTCACCCAAGGACACATAGCTAGTAAGTGACAGAGTCAGACTTAGAACTTACGCATCAGAAATCCCAGTCCACGTGATTAATCCTTGGGATGCCCTGGTGCTTGCGGGAGTAGGTGGTGCACAGGAGGGCACCTCAAGCAAGTGGCCCAAGTACTAGATCCTGGATGGGCAAGAAGGAAGGCAGTGGCTAATGCACCTTGGCACCCAGCTCACAGCTCTGCTGATGCCCACAGCGTGCCAAGTTGGAGGCTGCCATCGCTGAGGCTGAGGAGCGTGGGGAGCTAGCTCTCCAGGACGCTCGTGGCAAGCAGGAGGAGTTGGAGGCCGCCCTGCAGCAGGCCAAGCAGGACATGGCGCGGCAACTGCGCGAGTACCAGGAGCTCATGAACATCAAGCTGGCCCTGGACATTGAGATCGCCACCTACCGCAAGCTGCTGGAGGGCGAGGAGAGCAGGTGAGGAATGGGAAGCTGTGTGGGAGGTCCCGAGGTTCAGTGGGGCCTAGACTCCATCCATCACAAGCATTTCCTGTGTGCCCCTCCTCTGCAGGGCACAGCACAGAGCTGATGCTTGCTGCTTTGCTTTGCTGTCAGTATGGTGACCATCTGGAAGAGGAGGGAAACCCCTTTGTGTGTATGGCCATTAGCACTGGTGTCTGATTTAATCCTCAGCACCTGCTCAGGAAAGCAGGTCAGATAGTACTTGGTCAAATGAGGGGAAACTGTGGTTCTTTTTTTTTTTTTTTTTGGCACCAGGGATCAAACTCACAACCTCGCGCTTGCCAGGCAGGCGCTTAAGCCACTGAGCCAAACTCCTGGCTGTGGTTCTGTTTTATGAATTGATGGGACATGGCCAGTGTGTGGTTAAAGCTGTGCTGACTTCTGGTCCAAGCAGCTTCCATGCCTCTAGGATGCTGCTTACATGCACTCTGCTAAATTGTGTAGTAGGGACTGAGTGTGCAAGAGGAGAATCATCTCCTCTGTCCCCAAGATATTTAGCTGCAATGGATTAGTTTTGTAGGTTATTCTTCATCAAAGCCATGGCACCTCCATCTGTGCTGTTGGGTTGGTTGATGCTTCCTGTCAACAGGTAAGACTTTAGAGGTGTGCCTTGAGAAAGGCTAGGATTTGGACAGGTGAGAAGCTGCAGTGTGGCAAAGATGTGGAAGCAGGACTCATGCTGGCTTGTTAAAACCCAGCATGGAGATGGATAATGTGTGACATACTTCTGCCCTCAAGTAGGTTACACAGAGCTGAGGAGACCAAACACCTGAGAAAGAAGCTCTCAGAGAGCAGCATCTTGTATTTTTCAGATGCTGAATTTATGAGAGATGTTTTCCTTTTATGAGCATTGTTCCTGAGGGGCTGGGGTTAGAGGATGGAGGATGAATGAAACTGAGAGGAAGGGGCGGGGATGAGGCTATGTTGAGCAGAGTGCCTGGATGCTGGGAAGAGGAGGAGGAGGGACATGGCAGCAGGACATGGGTTGGGAGGTGGGTTCCCTGCCCCTGTGTTTGACTGACCCTTCTCTGGGTGGAAGCTCAAGCCTTTTCATAGGCAGAGGAACTGCACATCAGAGACCTCTAGGCAGAAAGACACTAACCTTGGGCACAGGGCAACTCTAGCCATGTTGCCTCTCTGCACCCTTCTGCCTGTGGTTTTACGAAACCCACACCCTTGGCCTCTTTTCCCCATAGAAGTTGCAGCTTTCTCTCTGGGGCTGATAAGAGAATCAGAACTCAGATGGTAAGGAATGTTCCCATGGTCACACAGCAAGACAAGACATCCCCTTCAGAATGCTGAGTCACTGTAATCAGGCTGGTTCTCTGAGGAGAGAGGTGTTTCTGGTGGACACCCTACTTGTATCCTTTAATCCCTCAGCCCCTCCTAGAGCAGACTGAGGATCATGGTCCCCAAACTCATAAAATGTGGTAGGCAGTGCTTTGAGAATACAAAATTATGAATAAAAATTAGGTACAAGAATAAATACTTATTTAGAATTAAAACAAAAAACCACACAGATCACTAAGGCGTGAACATTCAGATCTCTTCCTTCTGAGTTCTTAGGCCTTGTACCAGAAATTACTGTGTAGAGTTGCTGCTTGGCGGCAGTCTGCCCTCGTCCTCCATAACTTCCAGTGCTTCCAGTAGGGGCCATTCAGACAAGTGTCCTTAACCCCATTACTTGCCCCCTTCCTAGACTTGAGGTTGTGGAGGCCAGCTGGACTCCATACTCCCTCCTTTAGAGGGAGGTCCCCCCTCTCCCTGCAAACTGATCCCTGAGGCCAAGGCTTGGTGACAATGGGGCTGTGAGTCACAAAACAAACAGACCCAGCTGTCCTAGATAGATTTTTAGTTTCCACTGCAAGACCCGTTTCAGCCCGACAAGCTGCTTAAAGCTACCCACCTACCCCCACCCTCCTCAGTCCTGTCTTGCTGAAGTGGCAGTCAAGTTAATCAGTGATTCACTGATTATTTCAGTGCATAGATATTTACTATGTTCCAGTCCTCATGTTAGGGGCTGGAGACACAGGAATAGACAGTTAACTTTTAGGGCTTCTCTCACCATTGCCTGGTGAGTGAAGGCAGATGTGTTCTTAAGTAGGAAGTGTGGTTACCATTTAACAAATTCTGGAGTACAGGGTTTTAGGTGAATTATACTAGTTAACTGTCACAAACAAGTTTCTGACTTTGGTCCACTGGTTAGGCCCAATTTATAGGTGGGAGACGGAGGCTTTGGGACATTGCCTCAGGTCATGTGGTCAATAGGCAGAAGGGTCAGAGTGACCCCTCTCACTTTGTAGCAAGTCCCAACGAAGGTTGGAGGTGAGGACCCTGCTTGGGGCCTGGAATGGGGGTGTCTGGCAGTGCCTGCCCAAGACTTGAGATAGGAACTATTTTCATGGTTTGTCCTCTGCCCCCAGGTTGGCCAAAGATGGAGCAGGAGCTGCAAACATCTGTAAGTCCTTGGCTGCTGCCCCTGTGCTGTGTGGCTAAGTGGGGTTTTCAGCATGGCCAACTGGTCTAAGGGCCTTGCTTGTGGGGCTGGGAGTCTCCTTCCTTCCCACACCTCTGGCAGGTTTCCAGGAGCTCACATCCAGCTCAGTGGCCCAGGGTGGCGAGCCTTGTGGGAAACCTCCAACACCATCACCCCACCTCCAGAGGCTCTTTTTGTATTGGCTGATGGGTGGGCTAGGGAGGGAGGTAGGTGTGGGGAGGGAGGCACAGTTTTGGTAGGAGGGTGGGTGGTGGAGTGAAGGGAAGGGATTGCCGGGGGGCCTTGTGCCAATGGAGTCCTCCTCCCTTCTCTTGCAGCTGTGGTGAACTCCAGTGGTGGTGGTGGTGGCATCGGGCTGGTCTTTGGGGGAACCATGGGCAGCAATGCCCTGAGGTTTAGCAGCGGGGGCCCTGGAGCTGTCAAGGCTTATTCCATCAGGACCACATCTACCACCAGAGAGAGCACCCACCACTGAGCCCCGAGTCTGAGGAAACCCATATCCCTCCACCCAAAGTCCCAAGATTTCCTTCCTTCCCTCTCCTTTCTTCCCCAGTCCTAAGATTGTGCAACACTGAAAAAGATGTCAGGGTCACTTCAATAAAAGAGCCTTTCGAAGCCTGAGTGAATTCATTGTCTGGTGCTTGCCATCCTGGCTTCCTTAGGTAGGGCAGGGAAGCGGGTGGGAAGGGTGGACCAGGGAGGTCAGGGTCTGCCCTGATAACTAGGAAGCTTCCTGTGGAAGGGACTGAGGTAGCACATGGTGACACGGGTGTGCTGCTATAAGGGTGGATTCTTCCAGGGTGACACCTTTGCCTCTTTCCAGAGAAAGCTCAGGAAGGCCATAGGAACTTCAGGCCTTGCCAGAAAGTGGCCACTGGAGTCCTTCCCTGCCCAGGGAGTGGCAGAGTTGTTTGTGTCCCCTACCTTCAATGTCCTCTTTGTTGCCAGAGTGTATTCCTTTTGCAATGAGAAGGCCACACATTCAGCTGCCCCAGGCCCAGGTTTTGGGAGGCCAGTTCTCAGGCCAGCTGCCCTTTCCTGGTGCTCAATCTTCCAGGCGTGGGGGCCATGGACAGGTGCATGTTTTGGTGCTAGAGGGGGATTTTATGTCTGGAGTGACAGCCATGGATGGAAGGCATGTGTACATGGGAAGGATCTCAGAGTCCAGGTCACTGGGAGGAGTCTGTTCTTGGGTCCTTAGGCACAGGGATGGGCTGTGTGTCTGGATCCCATAATAGAAAAGAAAGGGTAGGGAATCTCTGTATGTTGCCTCTGGGCTTGATGGGGGCCTCCAAATGTCAGGGTCTCTAATGTGGGGGTCTATGTCTGTGTTTTGGGGGTTTTGCATCAGGGCCAAGGCCATGGGGACATTATCCCTTGTGGACAGAAGCACATCTGGTGGGTACTGAGGCATCTAGGACCCACAGGTGGTGATGGTGGTGTGTGTATGCGGGGTAGCGTCTGGGATGTGCTGGTTGCTGAAGAGAAGTCTCTATTTGACCCTATGGGCAGGGAATTTTCCCAAGTCAACCTGGGGCCAGGATATGGGAGTGGAGGAAATAGACCACTGGTGTATAGCAGCTGCATATTGTTACATCCTTATCTAAGGTTTCAGAGGTCCAACTCCTCCTCGTACCCTTCCTGTGGTTTTGTGTGTCTGGGTTTGGGGGCTGCTGGCCCACCCCTGCACCTTCAGGATGTAGCGTGTGCAGGGTAGGGGCAGGGGGCCCTGGAAATTGCCCTCCTCCCCTGTGTGGTTGACAAGAACTCTTCATCTACTGCCCTCCAGGGGGAATCTGGGCAGACAGGTAAAGCAGGCAGGACCAACAGGAGATTATCAGCTATTGTGCAAGACCATGAGCTTTATTGGAAACTTGGAGACCAAGTGTGAAGGATGAGAGAGAGCAAGGCAACCATAGCAGGCCAGTCCATTAGGAGCCTAAAGGCAGTCGGCCACCAAAGCTGGGTTTCGAAGCGGGGAGGGAGGCAGAGCATACTAGGGACTCGGGCTAGTCTGTCCCTCAAAAGCCACAGGTGTCCAAGCCCTATGAGCAGCCTGAGCTGGGACTGGGTCTTTGCCCAGGGTGGCAAGGAAACCTGTCACTGAGACACCTGTAGTTGAGTGAGCACTACCAGATGCAGGCCCAAGCTTGGACCTCCCTGGAAGAGACCAAGAAACAAGTGCACAGTGGGAGTTGAGAATGTGGTACACAGTAGTGTGGGCAAATCAGGCCGCTGTGCCTGCAGCCCTTCCTCCTCATGTCCCAGGCTTTTGGAGCTCCAGGTCGGATGCAGGGGCTGTGGCTCACTGGTGAAGTCTTTCCAAAGCAGCGGTGCTATGAGAAGCGCACAGAGCGGCTGCTGCTGCAGCTCCGGCCGCAGGGCGCACACAGGCAGGTACTCGCTGCCGCTTTCTTCCTGCTGCACTGGGCACTGCAGACGCTGCCTGTCATGGGCTGGGAGGCTGGCATGCACAGGTCCCCGCACAGGACCTTGTTCCGGGAGCTGTTGACACCTGCAGGAGGAGGACAGAGTCCAGGCCCGGCTAGATTGTTGCCTGTGGCCCCTGCCTGCTGACTAGGTGGTCAGAGACCCTCTGCTTAGGGCTCCTTCCTCCACTTCCAGCTCCTTCCCCTTCACTCTGGGCCACTGCTTCCTGTACCTAACCAAAAGTATCTGTGGTACACTGTTCTCCCAGGCCCTCCGTTTTTTGTTTTTTGTTTTTTTTTTTGGTCTTTCTGAGACAAGGTCTCACTATGCAGTTCAAGCTGGCCTTGAGCTCACTTTGTAGCCCAGGATGGTCTCAAACTCACAGTGATCCTCCTGTCTCAGCCTCCCAAGTGCTGGGATTACAGGCGTGCACCACCATGCCCAGCTTTCCCAGGCCCTTCCTATAGGTAGAAACAGTGATTTCAATGACCTCCTCCCTCCCTGTTCTGTGTGTTGGCTTCCTGTTTTGTAAATAAAGTTTTATTTAAACTCAGTCATACATACTAAGTGTAGCCCATGGCTGTGGCTGCCTTCACAGTAAGAATTGAGTAGTTGGAACACAGAATGTATTGCCCACAAGTCTAAAATCGCCTGACCCTTTAAGGAAAAGTTTGGGGCTGGGGATGTAGCCCAGTGGTAGAGTGCTTGCCTAGCTTGTGCAAGGCCCTGAATTCAATTGCCAGCACCAGGAAAGGAATAAACTTGTCCATCAGAACCCCTAGCCCTTATTTCCAAACTCACAGTGTTGGTTACTTACAGATACTGACAGGACCAATGCCCTCATGCAACCTTGTGGGGAGAGCAAAGAGACAAAAATTAATTAAACCAAAGCTGATGAACTCTTTTAACCTGAAAATTCCCTTCTCTAATTCATTTCGATACAAGTTAGATGTAAATAATATTCACACATGTTCCTGGCTTGGAAGCATGGCAGCATTACTTGGGAGAAAGAACAGACACCCTTTCCACAGGTGTGGACCGCACCTCTGCTCCTCGCCCTCCAGCAGGCGCCTGTAGGTGGCGATCTCGATGTCCAGGCCCAGCTTGGAGTTCATCACCTCCTGGTACTCCTTGAGCAGGCAGGCCATGTCCTGCTTGGCCTTCTGCAGGGCCTCCTCCAGCCCTGCCAGCTTGCACTTGGCATCGTTGAGGGCTGCCTCACCCTGCTGCTCAGACTGGGTCACTGAGGTCTCCAGTGTGTTGTTCTGGGTGACAAGGGAGAGTTATTAAAGTTCCCGGTTCCTGGCTCAAAGTCAGGTCAGGCATGGACTGACTGTTGACTCTCAGAGGGGCTTCACCCACTGCAAGCAAGTGCTTTCAGGCAAGGCTGGCACGGTGGTAATTAACCTAACAGTCCAAGCCCCTGGCTTGTTTTGAAAGGATCTAGCTACACTAGATCGGCATTTCTGTGTGGCCTGCCTCAGTGAGCTGTTTGGCTCTGCATTTGTGTGTTTGATTTGTCACAGCACCTTCTCTGCCACTCCCAGCACCTTGGACACAGCCTGCTTCACTCATTTCCTAGCCTCTGTTGAGACCTGATTGTGTGATCCCTGATCTGGCACAACAGGCCACAGAGGTCAAATGGCTCTCTTGAGTACCATGACATGCAGATGATAGGGTGAGCGTGAGAACCCAGGTTGCCTGCACCTCAGACCAGTGCTATTTCCTTTGTCCTATTCTGCCTCTGGAACAGAAAAACTCTTGTCACCTCATTTCCCTCCATACTGCTCTCCCATCTCCATTCAGGAAGAATAACCCTTTGTACCTTGGACTTGGTGTTCTCGATCTCAGCTGTTAGCCTCTTGATGATGTGGTTCAGCTCATTGATCTCCTCCTTGGAGCGAAGCATTGTCTCCCTTTGCTGGCTCAGTTTGGCTTTCATTTCCTCACACTGAGAATAGCAGAGATACTCATGAGGGTTAGAATGTGACATCCCACCCACTGGGTACATCACTAATGACTGTGCAATCTGTGTAGTTCTCATCCTGTGCAGCCACGCATGGCAGGTCCACTGTGTCAGTCCAACCTGAGAGCTGTTGGCCTTTCTCTTACCACTCTTGTTGGTTACTGTTTGTACAGCTGAGATAAAATACAAGACACCCAAATGTTAAATGAGGAAAGGATTATTTCAGCTCACAGTTTGTAGAGGTTTCAATCCATTATCAGTTGGTTCCAAAGCAGGGTGGCATGGCAGAGGAGAAAGTCCATGGAAAGCAGGCAGCAGGCAGCAAAGCAGCAGTAACCAACAACAACAGAAGCAGCAGCAGCAGCAGCAGCAAGTCTGCCTCTCCCTTTGTATTCCATTCAGGCTACCCACCCTTCGCGTGGTGACACTCAGAACTATGCTAATTCTAATCAGTGGACTAATCCATGTTCCCTTAACTCCAGCATCACATCCTTAATTCACATGCACACACCCTGGATGAGCCACCTCTGAAAAGCTCCATCTATGAGCATATGACGCTTTGGGGGAACATTTGGATACAAGCCATAATACATCCTTAGAGGCCGAATCCTCAGATGAAAGAAGCCTTTCTTATTACACCTTATGCCCTTCCCACTGTCACGTTTAGCAGGCTGTTGACCTGAGCCACTCACCCTGGTATGGTACCAGGACTCGGCCTCTGCCCGGCTGCGGGATGCAATGTCATCATACTGAGCCCTGGTCTCAGCCACTATGTGGTCCATGTTCAGGTCCCGGCTGTTGTCCATCCTGACGGTGACTGAGGTGTCTGAGATGTGGGAAGAGAGAACGCAGATTTCCTACAAGGAGAAATGCTTCTTAGTCAATCAGCTCTCTGCAGCCTGTCCTTTCAGAGTCCTCTGTTCCCTTTTTCTGCTTCCTCCAGCAGCCTCACTGTCTGAAGCCCAAGTCACAGTCTTCTTGTTCAATTTTGGGACCCCCTCAGTGCTCCTCCAGCCCAGATTCCCAGGGCTGGGAGAAGGCAGAGACAGTCCACATCTGAGGCCAGCTTTCTGATTTCAGTCAGCGCTTTAACTCCATCCTTGAATCTAGGACCAGAGTTTACCAGCTTGTGATAACTGTCACTTCAGGGGCCAGGATACCAACTTGTATGTCATGGAAACAACAGGTCAAGTCGTACTTCTTTACCTCTGACAGGAAACCAGCCTGGGGCTTTCACATGCTCTACGCTCTATCCATTACTCTGGGCCTCAGAAGCTGAAATGGTGACTGATCCTTCCCAATGTCTAACATCCTCCTTGCTGTCCCATTGCGTGGCGGCTCTTCACCTCCTCATATAGATGCCTCAGGAAGTTGATCTCCTCCAGCAGCACATCCTCATTGCCCTCCAGGTCAGACTTATGCAGATAGTTGTTGTCCACATCCTGAAGGGGGAAGATGAACCAGAAGTCTCAGAAGTTGACCCACTGGGAGACAACCTGGAACTGGAATTTGTCTCTTCACCAGTGAGGGGTGCTCATCAGGCCGAGAAAACCTCCTAGGACCCTCTAGTGCCACAGTGTAGCCCTTTATGCAGTTGGTGGATCAGAGACATGGCTGGGCAGGGGACTCTACTGAGGTTTCTGGGTACTTCCTCTGGTGGCACTGGGGTGACTCCTGCAGATCTCACACCTTGCACTACTGCCCATACTTAGGATCTAGTATGAAATGGGTCATATCTAATAATGCTCTGCCCCTCTCAACTCCAGATCTCATGAATGGGAATCTGAATCTGGGGTCAAGAGAAGAAGGCTCAGGGATCAGCCATACCCCTTCTAAGCCAGTAAGGCTCAGAGCAAGGTCCTTGTTCTCTGTGCCTCACATCCTCTCAGGAGCCCTTGCCTTCTTCACATCAAGGTGGCTGCACAGTGGCACTGTGCAGTCAGGTCTAAGAGGTGAGGGCTGATAGCTGTTGGTCACACCATGTTTACTGAGGTTGCTGGCTTAGTTTGCCATGGTTCCCTGCCATCATGTGTTCCTTTGCCCACACATATTTGCTGAGTGCCCAGTCTATGATGGCCACAGGATCAGACATGTTGGAAAGGTTGCCCTTTGTGAATCTGGCGTTGTTCTCTGATGTCAGGGGCCACCCAGGGACCTTCAGAGTGTCTGGGGGACAGGAAGAGGGGCAAAGTTGAGTTCTGTAGTTCTGGAGAATTGTTCAGCCTCTCTCCATCCATGGAGAGCTCTTGGATGCCTCTGTCCTCAGTTCTGTTTTGGTGCATGAGTATTTTGGGTCTACTTGCCTTCTTCAGAGCCACAAATTCATTCTCTGCAGTGCGCCTGAGGGATTCTTCTTCTTCATACCTGGAGGTAAAGAACAGAGGCTTAGATGTGGGGAGGAAAAAAAAACCAGAATAAATCATCAAACAAGTGCATGCTAAGCACTGGATCTTTTGGAGCTGACCACAGAATTTAAAGTATTAGAATAGAAGGGACATATTCATCCTTATCTCTGGGTTCTCAAATCAACTTGTGTTACCCAAAGTGCTTCTGGTTTTAGGGACTCTTGCTACTGATGGGGATCAGGGTGGTTGCCTTGCACATTTCAAAAGCCTCCTCTGTTTCCAGACTACAACTCCTTGTGGGGCAAGAATCCTGACCTAATTCTACCCACCTTTCCCCTTCTCCTTCCTTTCTTACCCTTTTCCCACTCAGGGCTAACATAGCACCTACAACATGGAGCGGATGCTCAATGAATGTTTGATGAGTTAATGAAATGAATATTTATTGATGAGGCAACTGGAGCAGTACAGAATCTCTACAATCTTTAAACTCTTGACCTTTTAAGGAAATTCCCTCCACTCAGAGGTTTATTGGTACTGTCTTCTTCCTGTTGGGAACCTGTTGGTCTAACCCAAATACGTCCTGCTTTGACTTAATCTCATTTTGTTTCTCCACCCCTCCCCCAACTACCTTCACAGCACTCACTTCTTCCTGAAGGCCACCAGCACCTCCTGCACATGGTTGAGCTCTAAGGTCAACCTTTTGCCATAGGCCTGCACATCCTCAACCTCCCGCCTCAGCGTCAGGATGTAGCCCTCAAGTAGTGGCTCCAGGTTGCTCTGCTGGGACTCCTGATCCTGGCAGAACTTCAACTTGGTCTCTAGAAGCTTGTTCTTCTGCTCCAGGAAGCGCACCTGGGGTAGAAATGGGAGAAGCATGTGGGATGAGCTGGCATCTTCCATCCTCCTTGGAGAACAAGCAGAGCCAATATGGAGTTGGCAGGGAGATGCGCAGCACTGGGGCAATTCATGGCCCTGCTCAGCTTTCCTGGTTAGGATGCACCTGGGGAATCCTTGTTTCATGGCTGCTTGCCAGGCTTGAGTAAGGGTCTGTCTGTCCAGGTGCCAGGATGGATGAGTGTGAAACAGAGAGGCATCTGGCTGTGCTGAGAAGTGGCTGAATGGTCAAAGTGGGAAGGTCTTCTTAACTGGAGAGGGCAGGGAAGTTAGGTTCTTGCCAAACAGGATGCCTGGGGTCTGAAGAGGCCTGGGGTGGTGGTGGTGTGGTGCTAGGTGGCCTAAATTTATACAGTAGACACTGTCGTGTATCTCTACAGGCCAGGCAGGCAAAGTGCATGGAATAGATTTGGAAAACAGGGAACGTGTGGCATGCTACCCTCCTCATTTAGACTAGAGAGACACAAGGGGAAGGGTACCCACTGGCAGCCAGGAAGGATGTCAGCAAAGAGGACTGGGTCCCTTGGCCCCCAGGTTGCCATTTTTCATATAATGAAGCTCTGGCAGAGATGTCTCCTTCCTGCCTCCTAGTCTTGAATCCCTTTCCTTCCTTTCCTGGACAGCAGCTGAGAATACGAGGTCGAAACACCCAGAAATGGGGAATAGGGGCTGTCAGCACTACATGGAATAACTTTAGGTGGTCTTGGCTGACAGGGCCTCATGGCTGCCTTGGCCAAATCTTCCCTTTCAAAGTTCTGGAGGGCAGAGAGCTACTCTCAGGGCCACAGAGTCAATCAGTGGAGGCACTGAGGGTGGAGCGCAAGCCACACACTCATGGACCTGGGCCCTTTCCACACTCCACTTGTTGGTCACCTTTGAATGTTATGGTGCCCATTGTGTGGAACAGCCCCTACTGGAGTGGGCCAGGCAGCAGGGCCCCCCTAGCTTTTGTTCTTCTGGCTCCAGGGATCTGGGGAACTGGAGAGGGTCTGGGCCTAAATCCTGCTTTGGCTCCCTCTCTGTGGGCTCCTGGGCAGATTCCTTACCCTATCCCTGCCACTTTTCTCTTCTGTGTACGCTGGTTGCAATTCCTCAGATACCAACACATCTCAGGTTGACTTCAGAATTTTGCCCTCCCCTGTACCTCATGCTTCATGAACTATAAGCAGATTCACTGAACATTTACATTTGAAGAGTTAAACAGGTGACTTCATATTACCACCATAGATGTAAAGCCAGTATCAATAGGTGTGCGTAAGACATTCATGAAACTTGAAATTCTAACTAAAACTGCTGTCCCAGGCAACTCTGAACCTTAGGCTTCCTCTATTAGAGGAAAGCAAGTCATTGGCACCTAATGAAAGTTGCTTCACCTACTTTAAGAATTGAAACAGATAAAAAAGGTCATGAACTTTCTCTTCAGAGTTTTCAGTGTCAGTTAATGCCAAAGGTCTGTACCACCTAAAATTATTTCTAAATATCCTGGCCTGAGGGTTCCCATCTCCTTCTAGAACCTGTTGGTTCAGAAAGGATACGATCCAGGACACCCACCTTGTCGATGAAGGCAGCGAACCTGCTGTTGAGGCACTTGATCTGCTCCTTCTCCTCGTGCTTCAC
>RJWM01006155.1:0-26902 GCA_004363535.1 Dasyprocta punctata | reverse complement strand
CCGTGGCCCGCAGGCCGAGGCGCAGCTGAAGGCACCGACCCCATAGCGGGTTCCCAGGCGTGAGGAGAGGCAGGACATGGTGCAGAGGCGGGCACAAGTGCAGGATGGACCCCGAGGTCCACGCTGCCCCTTATAAGGCGATCCGCAGGTCCCTGGAGGTCCAGGCGTTTACGAGCTTGGAGAGCTCTGTCCTGGAGTCTGACCAGGAACCAAAGCCGGCCGGGCCTCCCTGCTACCTCCATAAAACTGCCTTCACCTGGGGCCAGGAAACACGTGGTCAGCCACATGGGTCTTGCATGGTGGGCACTGCAGGTGGAACCATATGCACCTTTGCTGGACACCAGCCCCACACTTCGGTACCATCCCTGTCCCCACAGGCTGGGGAGCTGCTGCACAGTGTGGTGGGTCTACATGTGCGTGTGGAAGGAATCTGGAGTCAGAGACAGCTTCCTGGCCTGACCTTCCTCGGGCGGGTGAATAGTCTTGCCCGGCCCTGTTAATCTCATTGCAAAGTCAAGATAATAATACACCCATCTGAGAGTTACTAGGAGGACTTCATGAGATGATAGACCAGAAAGCATTTAGGAGCTTACCTAGCACTTAATAAGAGCTCCATATGTGGTTATTTATTCTACTATTATTAATTTGTCCTTCCTCCCATGTCCCTTTGGTCAAAAACTTTCTCTTCTTAGAACTCAGCATCTATCTCTGCTCCTAGGGTTCCCCTCCCCAAAGTGGACAATTGCTCCTTGTGCATGTCTCTGTTCTGCTTGGGTAGGGAAGGGAGTGTGTGCCTAGTACTGAAAGAAAGGCTTTTAGATACATTATCCATGGAACTCCCAGGGCATCTCTCTGAGGTTGGTATCATAGTGCCTATTTACCTGATAAGGAAGGTGAGCTCAGGGTGATCCATGGGCTTGTTGAAATTCTTACATGGAAGGCTCCATAGAGGAGTGGAGTCCGAACCTGAATGGTGACACCCACCAGCCCCTGCCCCTGCCCGCCCCTCCAGTCCTCTTCCACACTGGAGTCTCCCAGGGTCTGGGTCTCTGGGGGCTGAGTGAGGCTGAGTTCTTGGAGGCAGGAACATGGACTTTGGGGCT
Source organism: Dasyprocta punctata (assembly GCA_004363535.1). Lineage (NCBI taxonomy): Eukaryota > Metazoa > Chordata > Mammalia > Rodentia > Dasyproctidae > Dasyprocta > Dasyprocta punctata. Next base: position 25,799 of record RJWM01006155.1, on the reverse strand, counting down.
CTGAACTCTTAGAGAAATTGGCCTGATCTAAAGCCTTTTCCTCAACTAAAGCCTTTTCCATCAACTCTAGAAGGTCACAACCCATCATAAAGGAGGTTAATTATTAGTCTAGCTATAATGGAGGATACCAGAGTGTGAGCTAGCATTAAAGGGAAGCATGCAAGTCACCCGAACTTCCTTTGCTTTAAAGAGGATTATTATTGTGCATGCAGTAATTAAATCCTGGAACTCCAGAGGTCAGCCCTCCCCATCCTGGCTGTGGGCCATCTGGCATCTAAGTTCCCATGAGAGTTCCATGATCCTCTTTGCTGTTTTTGCACACTCTCTAGGGGCTGGATTCCTTCAGTTCTGCTCTGGTCTATTTTGTAGCAGTTAAAGCCCACCCATAGTTGTCGGAGAAGATGGAGCCCAACTCCACAGTGTCTTGTGTGAATGTATGACTAATGCTTGGCTGCAATGTTATTTCTAAAATGGAGGTGGTGTGGCCGTTGTGGTGGTGATGGTAATGGTGGCACACAGCTGTCATCTCAGCACTTTGGAAAGCTGAGGCAGGAAGATCCCAAGTTTGAGCCCAGCATGGTGACTTAGTGACTTTTCTGCCTCAGCCTCCCCAGTGCTGAGATTACATGCATGTGCCACCACAATCAGTTTCAGCCAGATCTTTGCGAAATCATTCCCCTGTCCACTTTTTCACCAGTATCAGTTTATGGATGGAAAGCTAATGTCCTGTTTTGGTCTTCATATCTTTTTTTTCACTGCCCCAGTGGGTCCCAGGAGCCAATGCAGGGGAGAAAGCACACATCTATTGAGTACCCTTCAGCAACCAGGCTCAGAGAGTGACAGTGGAAGCTGCAGTCTCCAGATAGGGCAGCCATGTGCAGAGGACCACCATACAAGGCTGCAGGGTTTTGGATGTCCTGGAGGAGCACCATGCCAGAGGAGCTGCTGGCAGAGTAAGCCTCCAGTACCAGGGCCTCGAGGGGAGGTCAGGACAGGGTTCTTGGAGGAGATGAGACCTTGGTTGGATCTGAGGAAATACCAAGGTGAAAGAAGGGAGGAGGATTCAGACCAAGGGAATGGGGAAGCTAATACATCAAGCAAGGGAGGTCAGAGCCTATTCAGGGAATTCCAGGAAGTCCTCTGTGGCTAGAAAACTAGAGACAGATGAGAGCAGGGGAAGGAGCTGACTGAGGCCAGACAGTGGATATGGTGATGGGCAGGGCAGTTTAGAACATCAAGTTGAGCACTGGTGGTACCTGACCTGGACACAGTCAAGCTTACAGAGAGGTGTGGGACATGGGGATAGTACACAGAGGGTGAAAGGGATGTGTGTGTGTGTGTGTGTGTGTGTCCACTTCTAGTAACATCATTTTCAAGCATCTTAAGAATCACTGTGCACATTTCAGGAATGCATTTCTTCTTCTCCATGCTATAGTGGTTAAAGTATCTCTGGAATCAGCCACACCTCAGCTCTGCCACTTACAGCTTTGGTGAAAACTTACATATAACCTCTCTGAGTGCCACCTTGGTATCTAGAATTGAGATAATAAAACTTGCCCAGGGACATTTTGAAGGCAAAGTGACGTGTGTACATAAAGTATTACTACAGTGCTTGGTGCACAGCAAGCACTTAATAAATTATAGCTGTCATTACTTCTGTTGCTATTATTTTCTCACCATTGTCTGCTGGTCACCTCAAGCACCTGCACTGCCAACAATTCAGAGCTTCCAGTGTCTTGCCCATTTTCCCAGGCCTTCACACTGCAGTAGCCTCCTGCACACTAATGCCATCCTTACTGAGAACCCCAAGTTTCATTCCTCAGTTCAGGCTACAGTGGGCCAGGCTCAGATATTATGGGACAAGCTCCCAGAAGGGAACTCCAGATAACACAGATGGTCTGGAAAATGTGGCCTTGTGCTTTTGATGAAATTGGGGAAAGGTGTGTTGTGTGCAGGTAGAAAATCTTAGAAGAGATGGTAGTGGATGGTCAGGCTGGAAATGTTAGGGGCCTGGATATTTGGAACCCTTAAACCAGATGCTTACCCACATCCATCAAGTTCATGGGTCCTTCTGCAAGTAGAGCTGGATAAAATTTACTTGGGTTCTGTGATTGTCTTTTCCATGTCTGGGCAGTTGTAGTCCAGGATAGCTTGAGGACTTAGTCCCTGGGGAGCCCTTGGAGATCCTGTTTCAAAGCTGGAGGAATGATGGCCCTTCTTTCTTCTTTGGTCTTTTTTCTTTGGTTTTTTCTTGGGGCCCAAATTTTGACTGTGACATCAGCCCAAAAGGAAGCAGCCCAGCCCAGGTTCTCTTCCTTCTTAATTTTATCTCGGAGTGAAAAGGCTCCAGGCTTTGCCTGATCTGGACTGCTTGGCACCCTTAGGCCCTCCACTGAGGAAAAGCATTGCCAAGATCTCAGAATTGCCCAGGTACAGGATTTTCCAAAGCTGAGTCTTGATGATGTTATTCCAGAAGAGAAGAGACTTAAGTAAAATTCCCCAAGCCCATAAATGTGACAAAATGGCCATGCCACATGGTGAGGCAGACAGATACTGTTCTTTCTCTTCCTCCCCAAAGCTCCATCTCCTTCAAGCTAGAATTGCCATGACTTGTGGATCCTCTTGCCTGAGCTTCCATAGTGGAGACCAAAAGGTCGTCTCCTGGGTGACCATCAGGGATTCGGCTTTGGATGCATCTTCAGGGGCACCTTGGCTGCTGCTGCATTACCACCACCCCATACCTCAGCCCCACTGGTGGCTTTGGCAGCTGCAGTGTCTTCAGAGAGCCTTCTGCACTGGGCCCTGTGGGTACAGCTTCTGCGACTGCTTGGGCAGCCCCAACACCCCCTGCATAGCCAGCATGTGGGTCAGGTCAGTGAGAGCCTCCTCGCATCCTTTAACCTGAAGATCAACCCCAAGGAGCAGTGTGTGAAGCACAAGATGGAAAAGGTCAAGTGCCTCAGCAGCAGGTGCACTGCTTTCATCGACAAGGTCGGTGTTCCAGATCTCACACTTCCTGAAGGGATGAGCTGGGCACTGAAGGGATTTGGTCCAAGGAAACTGCCAGTCTGACGGAGGAGGTGGACATCTAAGACACAGACAAACAGAAAAACGAGGTAAGGAATTGCCTCTTGACTTGACAGTACTGACCAGACAGTCAAGATCCCTGTGGAGATACAGGGCCAAGACCTGGAATGCCATGTGAGATAGGTGAAGCAATACATGCACACCAGACACAAAAGAAATATACATAAAAATAGGAACAGGATCACCCACCCTGGCTCCACTTGAGGCTTCCTGGAAAGATTTGTTCCAGACAGGTGTGGCTGGCAGGAAGTTTAGCCAGGCAAGGTTGGGAGGGCTCTCATCTCTAGCAGGTATGAGAAAGGACTTTGCACTTGATCAAGAAACGCTTAGACTCATGCTTGTAGCTATCTCAAATGATAGAGATGGCCTGCGGGGTTCACTGGGAGCTGGGAGAGAGGCTTTCCAGGATGCTGGCATTATGGGTGACCAGGTGGCTGTGCCCCTGGGTGGCAGGTACTGAAGCAGTGGACCTCAAATAACACCAGCTTGGAGCAATGAATAAGCTGCTGGAGACCAAGCAACAGGTTTACCAGAACCTCAAGTGCTACGAGAGAAACCAGGAGCTGTGTTGTTCGAGGGCTATGTCCAGACACTGAGGCAGGAGGCTGAGTGTGTGGAGGCTGATGGCAAGAGGCTGACCTCAGTGCTTAACCACCTGCAGGAGCTATTGGAAGGTTACAAGTAAGGGCCATTTCCCTAACAAGGAGAAACAGGCTTGAAAACTGGGAGCAGTTGAACACTTTGGCCTTAGAAGATCCTTCCCTCATTAACCCTCTTTGTGCTTTTCTCAGCACTAGGCAGTGACAACATGACATAAGGAGAGCAGAGAAAAGTCCACTGAGAGCCTTTTCTTATTTCATGAGCTTTTCAGGACCCAGGCCATATCCCTATCCATCTGCCTATCGTCCATCATCCAACTGTTCATCTACCTATCATTTATCATAGATAGGTGTTCATCCATCTGTAATTTATTCATTCATTCCTTCTGTGCACTTGCTCTGTTCCATTATTGTGTTGATACTTGGGATCCCAAAATGAACGACACCACCTCAGCCCTATGGTTCACAGTCCTTGATTCTTGTTACCAGTTCTGTCAACTTTCCTAAATCTAAGCTCAGGGAAATTAATTTATTATATTAAGCTAATAAGAAAAATCTTTGCCTTTTTTTGGAGACAGGGCCTCACTTTGTAGTTCAGGCTGATCTCGGATTTGCAGTGATCCTCCTGTATCAGCCTCCAGAGTGCTGGGATTACAGGTGTGTGACACTGTGCCTGGATCAAAGATCTTTGACACAAGTGATATCTACTGAAGTTAGAGGATATTAGAATACTGTTGGGGCCATGGGTGAGGGATGCTTCAGACACAGGGACAGAGAAAGATGAGTAATTGTTTCAAATATCCCAGGCAAGGCTGAGGACTAGTCAAATTCCTCAAAAAATTTACCTCTTGCCAAATCTCTTTCTGTTTTGAAGGTATAGAGAGGAGGTTGCTGTGAGGTCCACAGCAGAGAATAAAGTGGTCAGAGTCAAGCAAGTAAGTGGGTGGGTAGGTGGGCCAGCAGCCTGGGAACCTAGTAGGCCCCAGGGGCATCTTCCTCCTTTGGTTAACAGGCTTATATTTTAACTCCAGCTATTAAAGGACATTTTTTTTTTCTCACACCCCAGGAGGCTCATGAGGGAGGCATTCTTTGGATCTTCCTTTACAGAGAGGCCCAGAAAGATGAAAGAACTGTTAAAGATCACATATTACATCATGCTGGCATTGGAGGGCAACTCTCTGATCCCCAACTTTTGAACCTGTACCTTTGACTTGCTTTACAGGTCTGGGAATGATATTGAGGAAGGGGAACCCCAGGAAAACTTCTGTAACAGCACAAACTCATCATATTTGTGTTTCTAGGTGATCAACTGTGCCTACATGTGGAAGGGAGACCTTGAGGCTGATGAGCATAGCCTAGCGATGGAGATCAGCTTCCTGTAGGCTTTGCCTGAGGAAATGAGCACTGGACTGAAAAAGCATTAGTCAGCCCACTCTTCTCTTTTCCAGGCCATCTTGGGCACAGAAGAAACTGAGCAATTTGGTGGCTTGAGGGTCTTTAGTGGTCTCATACAATGCATGGAAGTTCACATGCATGTGCATACATGTGTAGAACAGATGGGATATGTGAGCTCTATTTTACTCCACTGTGGATGGTATATGTGACACAAATGACTGTTGGCCTTGCAGGAGGTCTGTGTTCTCCAAGCCGCATATCAGGTAATTTTGTCATTGTCTACCAAAGACCCCACGGGTGGGTTCGGTCTCTCACCCGGCAATGTGTCATATGGCGAAGGAAGACAGAGAGATCTGTGGTTTCAAGAGCTTCTGGGATGACTAGCCGCTCCAAGGAACAAGAGACCAAGAATCAGGATGGCCACAGCCTTTATTGATTGCAACACTGACAGGAAAATAAATTAGGGGTTGTGGTTGAGCACTCGAGAAGAATGGCTTCTGCAGGAAGGGCTTGTGAAAGGGAAAACGCTCTTGTTTTCAGCACAGAGGTTGCCAGATTTAGACAGAGGTTTAATGAATAACTTGATGCTTTGGGAACCAACGTTTTGTAACTGGGAAGGCACTTTAGAGCTCCATGGACTCAGCAGAGACGTCATCTCATTTTTTAGCTGAGTCTCCACCTCAGCTATCAGAGGGGGCGCTATTCTAGTCCACCCTCAGCTGCTTTGCTGCAATGAGACACATAGCCACCTCGGTCTGACTCACTCACATTTTGTTTAGCGAATTAAGGAAACAATTACCTCTGTACGCCAGCTCTGAGTATACAGGTGAGCAGGACAAAGATGAGGGCTAAACAGAATGAAGGCAAGGGGCTTCATTTCTCAGGGGAATGTGACTTTGTGGTCCTCCACAACTAAGATGAACAACAGCCAGTACCTGAACATGAACTGCGTTGTGGCTGAGATCAAGGCTCAGTATGATGACATTGCTACCCGCAGCCAGGTGGGTGAGTCTTGGTGCTACAGCAAGGTGAGTGGCTCAGGACACAGGCCTCCTAAACATGATAGCAGAGGAATGTGAGGTGTTTATTAGCATGGTTTCTTTTGTCTGGAGAAAGAATTCTCTACAGATGCCCATGTTCCTTCCTGGGAATATCTAAGAGAAGTCAGTTCTCTGGGGGCACTGACAGGGTAGGCCACAGGGGTGCATGGGCTGTGGGTACACATCAGTGCTGTCCTCTTGACTATGCAGCATTCAGCTTGCTGGGCTGCCTGTAGTGGTGCTTGGCATGGAGACACAGAGGCGGTGGGATGTCCCATCCTGAGCATCTCCTGAGATCTGTTTCCTGCAATGTGAGATCAAGGGCCTGGTGATCAGCATGGGGAGAACAATGAGGTGTGCCACATCATCCAGACACTGATGGCCAAGATGGAGAATGCCAAGTGCCAGGTTTGGGTCATCTGTGCCAAAGATCAGAGGGGTTGAGCACTGACCCAGTGTCACATGGCCAACATATGCCCTATCTAAATCCCACTGTTCATTCTCCAGTTATTTGTGCAGGTGGAGCTCCTGCTTGTGGTCATTCTGGGAGAGCTAGCTGATGAAAGCAGGAGGCCCTCCCTGCGTGTGGGGTGTTCCTCTCGTAGATAGGCTGGACACATCTGGGTAAAGACAGAAAGACCAGGTGCCATACCCACCTCATTCTCTTCTTAGCTGCCAGAACTCCAAGCTGCAGGCCACAGTGATCCAGTCTGAGCAACTGGGCCCTCAATGATGCCAAATGCAATGTGGCAGAACTGGAAGGTGCCCTGCAGAAGGCCAAGCAGGACTTGGCCTGCCTGCTCAAGGAGTACCAGGAGGTGATGAGCATAGGTGGGTGCCTGGCGCAGTTGGGTCTGGAGTCTCATTTGCATAGAACCACTCCCTTTTGGGTCCACCATTTACCCAGCTGCCACTTCTTCTGTTCTAGTCTGGGAATCCTCTTAAGTACCACCCCTGCCTTGAAGGAGCCAAGAAGCTAGTGTTATTTGACATCCACTGCCTCATTTCCAGTAGGCTTCTTGAAAGATTTAGGGACAATTGTTTGCTTGCAAATGTTTAACAATGGGGAAATGAGAATAGGCTCTCTGAGAAAACAAGCAAAGCAATTCCTGGATTTATAATATTTGCTGATTTCAGAGGTGTAAATATTTCCATCTTGGCTGATTTTAGGCCACCACTATGACTTTATGTCCATTTGCTTAGAAATATGCACAGTAGGCTCTTGGGAGCTGGGTCCCAGACATCATGGGTTAGGGGCCACAATGAAAAGAGGCCTCAGACCAAAAGGCCAAGTAGAAAGATCCATTTCTATTAAAGAGGTGGAAAGCCTGAGCCATAGGGAGATCAGATTGTTCAAAGTTATATGGTCTGGCAGGGTGAATCTGGAGCTGAGTTCCTGGGCATTTGGGAGATCCTGCGTGTCCTGATGCAGTCTGGCAGGCCTGCTTCCTACAGGGGACTAGGAGAATCTGCTGGTTTTATTCTTCTGGGACCAGGTTGGGGGGAGATGCTGGGCTTCTGGGAGTAGCAAAGCCCAGATTGTCTGTCCCCTGTCCCTTCTAGAGTGAATATCTGTAATTCTGGCTCCAAGGGGACACACTGAGATTAGACACTGTTCTGCAGGTGGAGAGACCCAGGAAGTGATTCTATTCACTGACACTCACAGTTACAAAGAGGGAGCATGTTTAGTGGAATAATTCCCCACTCCAGATCTGGCAGTTTCAGTCTTCCCCACCATCAGATGCTTTTATTTGGTTTCTACCCAAATGCCCTTGTCCATGTTCAAGGTGTCAAAACACTTTTCTGAATTAAAACAGTTATTTCATCAGCTTTGTTGTTCCCCAGAAAAGTCATCCTGAAATCAGTTAAAAAAGTACATAATAAGAAACAGCTGGGACCAAATTAGAGGGTCTCACTGCCAGTGAGCCTGCCCTGTGTCACAGGGAAGCACAAACTGTCTTCATCTCACACACAGAGATGAGCAGAAGCTGTTCTCTATGGTGTTCTTGGATGGAGCTCTGGTTGGCGTGGGGCAGTTTGGGACCAGCTCCCCACTCAGCCAAAGGTTTAAACAGATGTGAGTAGCTCTCAAGGTGGGGCAGTTTGTGGGGTTTCCCTGTCACCTGTACCTAAGGCATCAGTTTCTGTGGGAAAGGAATTTGTGGCAGCAGCTCTAAGAAGTGCTAAATTGGCAAAGCTTGCGGGTATCCTGAAGCCCACAGCCCTTACGCCCTCATGGATCCCAGCAGGTCCTCCTGCCTGTCCAACCACCTGCATCCTGGAGGCAAGCCGAAGCTGCCTGGCCTCACCTGGACCACACCATTTTCCCTACTCTCTACTTCTCACTCCTCACTGTGAGAGAAATCCCTCTTCTGGGTCTTCTGCTGCCTCTGAGAAAGGCTATTGAGAGTGACACGTAGCCCAGAGAGGACACATCGTGCGAGGAGTTGCCCTGCCTGAACCCATGCTGAGAACAGTTCCTTGGCCCCCATGTTCCCACATTTCCCTTCTCTTGTACTCTTGCCACCTCTAATCTGCTTTTCCTCCTCATCCTCTGTGATTGAATTCATATAGTTGCTGTGATACATGCCACACTTTCTGTCCATTATTTCAGGTTTTTTTTGAGGGGGAGTTAGGATCTCTGTAAGCCCCGCACCAGCTCTTTATTCATCTATGTGCTCCAGTTGGGGGGCCTGGGGAGTGGTGGCACTGTGGCACATGCCTATAATCTCAGCTACTCAGGAGACTCAGAAAGGTGAGTTTGTGGCCAGCCAGGGCAACTTAATAAGACCTTATCTCAAATACAAACAAACAAATGAGCAAGCAAATAAAGACTGGGGTTGCAGTTCAGTGATAAAGTACCTCTGGTTCAATCCCCAGTATTGAAAAAAAAAAGGCATGACTCCAAGGAGGCTTGTGGGTAGATATAGCAGTTAGGTTCGCTAGAGGAACAGATTTAGTTAAAGTAGGCTCACAATGGTTGCCTGCAGAGTCAGGTGTGGAAGTCAGGTGTGCAAAAGGGCTCTCTGTGTGTTGGAGAACTGGATGATCCAGTCAAAGGTGGAAGACCTAGAGCTCACTGCAGAGTCCCATGGAGATCCATGTTGGGTAGCCAAAGGGTTTGTGTTGGAAGGCTGGAGAGTCTGTACTAGAAGGGTGAAGAGTATGACTGGAAGCTTAGAGATGGATGTTCAGACATGATGGTGAAGACTGGAGCTCCTCCAAAGAAGCTGAAGTGACACTTCCATTTTATTCCATTTAGGCTACAAGCCTATTGGTGCCATGCACACCCAGGATGGGTCTTCCCTTTTCAGTAAGTCCATCATCCACACATATCCACAACTACACTAAACCAATCAGTTAGACGTTTCTTATTCAAACTGACAACACTGTTAGCAATCACAGTAGATGAAGCCAGTGGGTGCAATAGGGGCTTCTGTTGGTCACTGTGGTGTGGAAGGGAGCACTGTGTACTCATGAACAAAGCACTAAGCCTTGGCCTATGAAAAGGAGAATTGGCTGGATGTGGTGGTGCATACCTTTCCCAGCACTTGGGAGGCTGAGGTAGGAGGAGCATTGTGAGTTCGAGGCCAGCTTGGGCGACAATGCAAGGGCAAGGCCAGCCTGAGCTACATAGTGCGACCCTGCCTCAAAAAACTAGGGTCGGGAGTTTGGCTCAGTGGTTTAAGCACCTGTCTGACAGGTGTGAGGTTGTGAGTTCGATCCCCAGTGCTGCCAAAAAAAAAAAAAAAAAAAAAAAAAGGAGAATTGGGTCCAATGCCTTTGACAGGTAATTGGCACCATCCTCAGTGAAAGAAGAGGGGGAAGAATCTCTAAGAAGAGGAAGGAAATATCAGTGTTTTAGTCCTTCCTTTGGGCGAAGTGAAAAAAAATATTACCTGGTGATTCTCAGAGAGTTTGCTGTCAGACAGGTTTGGGCAGGAATTCACATCTTTTGTTTCACTGATAAATCTCACAATACTCAAGCTGAGAACATAGCCTAAAAGAATTCCAGGTTGGTGACTCTCCCTTCCAAATCTGGCAAAAGCCAATACAAACCCTCTCTAGAGGACAGTCATGGATCCCAGTGCCTCCAGGATTTTCCAAAGAGAGAGTGTGACAATCACAAAGTTGCAGTAAAACAGAAGTCACAAGACAAAGCAAACATGCTATAATATGTGGAAGTCAGCAGACACCTCTCCCTCAAGAATCATGGCTTTGAAGTTTTTGGTATACAAATTAATGAGAAGAGGCCAGGGATACAGCTCAGCAGCACAGTGCCTGCCTGGTAAGTGCAAGATCCTAAGTTCAATTCCTGGTACCAAAAAATAAAACAAAACAAAACAAAAATTGACAAGAAAATGAGCGTGTTTCTCACACTTAGAGAAATAAGAAAGTATTGAAATATAAGCTAGAAAAAGCACTTTTAAAAAATTAATAGACTAATTTAGAAGATTTGAATAGAATTTATAGAAATATAAACCATAACAATGATATTAGGACCCAAATTGACGATTAAACAGATTAGACTCAGAGAGAAAGCGGATTGATAAATCTGAAGAAATTACCCAGAATATAACAGAGAAACAAATAAATAGAAAATATGAGAGAGAAATTGGTAGAAATTGACCTCAAGATGGCCCAGATGTTGGATTTAGCAAGTAACTATAATTATGCTTAAATAACTAAAGGGACATATGATCTTCATGAATAAACAGAAATTAAAATCATGAAGAGAGAATAAAGTAGAAATCCTAGAATTGAAAACTATAATAACTAAAGTGAAAGATTTAATAAATAGTCTTAATAGATGGAAGGTATCAGAGGTAGGTATTTTGCGAGCACTCAGATATATTGGGGTTCGAATACCAGAGCAGTTATCAGTCCCCCCTGGAAAATAAAGGGGGGTTGATCATGGATGTCAACAGGTGCCTCTAACCAGATACCTCTTTTACATAGCAGATGTCCTAGCCTAGTTATCTAACCTAGTTATCTGACCAGGGTTGCCTCCCACAGGAAATTTGTTTACAATGGCAGTTGCTGTTGTGTGTCTTGTGTGACCTGTGTCAAGTTTATGCTGCCTAACTGTGTTGTGGTGCTGACAGCCTGGCCTTATTTTTTCCCTGGTGTCCCAGGGAAAACCTGGAGTAGCCCTGGTTCTTCTGATGGAAGATGTAGATTCAATGCACTACCCGACTAGGAAATAAGGTCAGAGATTTATTACTTAGAGATCCTGGGTAAGGAGTGTAGCATGAATTGGGAGGGAAGTCTTCTGTTTCTAGTTCACATAGGTCAGGAATGAAAAATTGAACAGAGTAACATGGAATGGGGGAGAGGGAGGTCAGAGAGAGAGAGAGAGAGAGAGAGAGAGAGAGAGAGAGAGAGAGAGAGAGAGAGAGAGAGAGAGAGAGAGAGAGAGAGAGAGAGAGAGAGAGAGAGAGAGAGAGAGAGAGAGAGAGAGAGAGAGAGAGAGAGAGAGAGAGAGAGAGAGAGAGAGAGAGAGAGAGAGAGAGAGAGAGAAACTAGTAGTATATATTATACACAAGGGAATAAGATGTGGATCCTTTGAAATTCATGGCCAAATGCCTGAATGGTCCAGTCAAAGGAAGCAATGAGAAAAGTGGGGAGTCTACTAGGTGGGAGAGATACTTCTAAATTCTTGTCTCTGTCCCCAGGTTGGTCTCTTGGGTGTGGTGTTATACTTCTACTGCCTAGGCAGCAACCTTTGCTGTGTTGTTCCCATTACAATATAGTTTGTGATCTTGAAGACAGAGATATAGAGATTTTCTATTCGAAAAAATAGAGACAAAAATTAAGAAAAGAAATAAAGCCTCAAGAACCTGTGGGACAACATTAAATAATTTAGCATATGTGATAGGTATCCCAGGAGGAAAAGAGAATGGTAATGAGGCAGATTTTTAAAAAAAAAATTCTTATATTTGCTACAAACATCAACACTAAGGAGCTCCAGGCACAATAAAGAAAAAGAACACCATGCATAATACATCTTGAACCCCAAGATTAAAAAAAAGTTTAGAAGAAACTGAAGGGTGGAGCATACCACAGAATCACTGAGCTATTGTCAGAAAAAAAGAAACAGAGGCAAACTGAGATTTCTGTAATTAGCAAAAGTATCTTTCAAAACAATGATGAAAAAACCATGTCAGTGTATTACTGGCAGTGAGTGTCTGCCACAAAATAAAAAATTAAAAACAGGGCTGGAGCATAGTTCATAGTGAAGGCTTTGAGTTCAATCCCCAGTGCATAAAACAAGAACAAGAGCAACAAAAAGAATAGCAGCAACATTAACAAAAACAAAACAAAATGACCCAAAAAGGACACTATAGAAACAAAAACGTAGAGGAAAGGTATTGCCTCCAGATGTGCACCGTGAAGAAATGCTTACAAAGGATATAGGTGAAGAATCACACAGGGAGGCATGGAAAGGGGTGGGGTTTCTCTGCCCAAGCTGGGTGCCACCCTCTAGGAACCTCATCAACTGGACAGAAACTCTCCCAATCTATTCTCTCTGGGCTGTTATGGAGGCTTCAATTACATAGGCCTGATTGATTGAATTATTGGCCATTTGTGATCAACTTAATTTTCAGCCCCTTTTTCCTCTTGGAGCTTAGTGGGTGGGGCTCAATATCTCAGTCTTTAAGATCAGTCCCCGTTCTGAAGCTACCTAGGGACAGCCAGCCATCAGTCAACTCATTAGTACACAAAAGACACTATCACTTTGGGGACTCCTAGAATTATGTTTGGAAACATAAAGATCATAATATCACTACAGGTAAATTAATTGTATTGATGTGAACTGTGAAATGTCACAATAAAATATTAAAGAATATTTGATTAACCCAAAAGAAGGTAGGAAAGGGTTGATAGAGAAAAAACAAGTCAAAAATAGTAGAACAATGATGAAACAGAAGGGAGAATAGGAAATGAAGAACAAATTAGTTGATGATTAACCTAATCACATCAAAAGTTTAACCCCTTAATAACAATGATGAAAATAGCTCCATTTAAATGGGGAAAGCACTTGAATTGGCATGTTACAAAAGAAGATATATTGAGAGTCAGTGAGAACATGAGAAATTGCTCATCACTATTAGTCATCAGGGAAATTCAAATTAGAATCACAATGAGAAGGTACTTGACATTCACAGAAGGATGGTTCGTTAGGTGGCTTGGAGTGACCCAACTCTCTTCTTTTCTTTTTTATAGTTCTCAAAAAAAAAAAAATCCCTGAAACAAAAACCACAACAAAAACTAGAATATGCTGGCAATGTGACATCCTGAGATAAGAGGAGGGACTGACTGGAACAGTCTGGGATCTGTCCTAGAAACAGGATCTCCTTTAGCCCAGTATTTCATGTTACCCCTGGGTATATAACACAGGGCAGACTGTCTTTCAGGGTCCCTCATCTATAGTGCAAAAGGGTATATACAACTGAAACTCCATTTGCTTCAGGGAGATTCTTGAGCCACTGGGGACTAACTCAAGAAATTAAAAGCTCTCTTTGTTCCTTGCTGCTAGTCTGTATGTAATAAACTCACTTCATGGGAAGTCTTGGCTACTTTTCTCTCATTGCTGGGACAAAATACCCAATACCCAAAATTAAGGAAGGAAAGGTTTATTTAGCTTACCGTTTTTGGAAGTTTCAGCCCATAATCAACTGCCTGCAAGGCAGGGCTCCATGGCACTGGGGCAACACTTCAAGGCACCAGCCAGAGAAGAGGGGGAAAACAAGCCTCTTCCCCCATATATTGCACACAGGCCACCCCCACCCCTTCAGGGTGGGTGCATCACTCACAAAATCTCTGTACCCTCCTCTTGCAAATGAGGATATTTACAAAGTAAGGATCCTGTCTCCCTGCCAAGTCTCTCAGTTAAACCTCTAAACTTCTCAAGTTGACACAATGTATCAACCATAACTTGTTGCATATTAGTGTGTTCTGTAGTTTCACCAGACTCATACAGTATAGAAGCAAGTTCACAATGAGTCTATTTCACACCCACAAGAAAGCTAAAATTTGAAAGACTAACAGTACCAAGTGTGAAACAGCTGGAATGTTAATGGAACATAAAATGCTACACTTGCCCAAATGTTTATCAATAGATGAACAGATAAACTCAGATATAGCCATACAATGGAATATCATTTGGCAGTAAACATGAATAAACTGTTGATTCATGAAACAACCTGGGTGAATCTTTAAAACATTATACTGCATGAAAAAAGTCATATGTAAAAGTCATATATTGTATGCTTTTAGACATATGATGTCCAGCACTAGCAATATTAATCTATAATTTCCTGGAGTGAGAGGAGATTGATGGCCAAAGGACATGAGAGAACTTTCTAAGATGGTAGAAATGTTCCATATTTTCATTCAGTGAGACATGCATTTGCCAAAATTTATTAAACTGGACCCTTAAAATGTGTGCATTTTATTATATACAAATTATATCATACTACAAATGCTTTAAAAACCCATAAGATACTTTTAGAAATAAATGTAAAATTACGTGAAAGATTTATACCTGGAGAAATATAAACATTATAAAAAATATTACAAACAATAAAAGATAATAAAGAAGGTCTAACTAAATGAAGAGATAGGTCATATTTACAGATAGGAAGCTCTCCCATCACAAAGATTTTGATTTTTTAAACTGATCTATAGAGTGGTTTCAATTATAGTCAAATTTCAGAAAAGGATTTTATATACATCTTGATTCTAAAATTTATGGAGATGGACACAGTCAAGAATAATATTGAGATGGGCACAGCCAAACCACTGACAAAGACTTAAGAGTACTCTCCCCATCAGAGATCATAATTCATAAAATTATAGTCATTAGGACAGTGTAGTACTCACACAAGAATGAACAAATTAACCAATGGAGCAAAATGAAAATATTCATGATCTCTCTACATATTCATGATCTGTTGACTTGTCTGGATTGAGAAATGCATAGCAGATTAGTGAAGCACAAATCTGAGTGCATCTGTAGATGAGTCACATGTAAGTCAGTATATAGGGGAAGAAGACCCACTCTGGAGGTGGGTGGCACCCACAAATAGGCTTGCAGCCTGGAGACAATAAAAATGGAAAGAAGCAAGATGCCCATTTAGGTAAAGTTTCAATCTTCACTATAGGCTTTGGATATCCATCTCCCATTTCTTCAGCCTTCCAATGCAGAATCACCCCAGGGATGCTACAGCAAGCTTCCAGGGTTTCCACTTGGACTGGTGCTGCATTCTAGATCTTTCTTGTTCTGCCACTTCCATCTTGTTGGGCTGATCAGCTACTGGATCTTCTGACCCTCTAGCATGAAGATAGCTATTGTAGATCCTTCCTCCTCTGATGCTTTTAAGACCACCTAATAAATCTCCTTGCATAATTAAGCATATATTTTCTATTGATTTCATTCTTCTAGGGAACCCTAAGTAATACATTTGTATATATAAAGTTTGATAAACAATATAACTTTGATGTAATACACACACATACACATACACATAAACTTGATGTACAACAGAGTTGTAGGCAGATCAGTAGGGAAAGGAGGTCCTATGTATTAGTTATTGTCTTAGTTACTTTTTGCTCGTTGCTGAGACAAAATATCTGATGCCCAAAATTAGGGAAGGAAAGGTTTATTTCTTAGAGTTTCTTAGGAGTTTCAGTCCATACTCAGTTGGTTCCAAGGCAGCTTGGCATGGTGGGGCAGCCATTCACAACAGCTGCAGCAGCAAGGCACACTGGCGAGAGAGAGACAGAGGGCGAAAGTGCAAGAGAGGGGAAGACCCGTCTCCCTTACACTGCGTCGCGGCTCCACCCCTGGGCGGGTGCAGCACTCACATCACCAATCCCAGCACTAGACAACAAACCGATCACAAGCACCAGACTCAGCCCCATCAAAAGTATATGAGGACTTGGGGGTCCATAGTATCACCCAATACAGTTATCCACATGAAAAAAACATAATATATAAAATCAACTCTTAAAATTATTAAAATCATAAATTTCAAAAGGAAATCTTAAAAACCTTTGGGAGAAAAAAATTGGAAAGTGTTTTTTTGAACTTGGTATAGGGCAAGGATTTTATTTATTTATTTATTTATTTATTTATTTTTGGTACCAGGGATTGAATTTATGACCTCACATTTGCCAGGCAGGCACTTATGCCTCTGAGCTAAATCCCCAGCCCTAGGGAAATGATTTTTAAGACACATAAAATGCTAAAAAAAAACCTGATAAATTACACTACATAATACCCTACAAAATGTGTGACACCCAAAGTTAAAGAAGGAAATGTTTATTTAGCTCACAGTTTGTGGAGGTTTCAGTCCATAGTCGTTTGGCACATGACAGACAGGCAACTGTTCAAGGTGGTAGAAGACAGCAAAAACAACAACACAGAGAGAGAGACATGCCTCTTTTTGGCTCTTATATTGTATCCAGTCTACTGGGATTAGGGCAATGCTGATCCAGTCAGTGAACTGAGCCAGCAATCACCCATCCTTAATTCCAGCACCCTTAATCCTAGCATTGCACAGTCAATCAACCATGCACTTTAGATTCAGTCACCTCAGAAAAAACCCTATGACCACATAAAGCTTTGGGGTGACATCTAGACACAAACCATGGAAAACAACAACTTTAGAAGAAAAAAAAAACTGTATGATCTTGAATATCAATCCATCTCATGACCTAGAAATTCCACTCTTAGTTGTATATCAAAAAGAAATCTTGGAATATCTATATCAGATGACAAGCAGAAAAACGTTCATAGCACCACTTTTGTAAGATGAAAAAGCAAAGCAAAACAAAACAAAACCAGAATTACATAAAATGTGATACAGTTATGCAATAGAACACTTAAAATTATGGTAGAGAAATCCCTATTACATTGATGTTGACAAACAAAGCAAATCACTGTGTGATAACTTTTCAAAATAAAAATAACAACAGGAAAAACTAAAAAAATGTTTAAGGTATATGCATGTATGTGATAAAACTGAAAAACAGCAAAAGGATAATGGCACAACTTCAGGAAAATGACCAGGAGGTTGGTAAGGAGTATGTAGTAGCTTATTAGTGATAATTAGTAACATTTTGGGGTTAGCTCGTTAGAGTTTTGCTGTCATTAAATAACAAAAATAATAAAAGTAAGATATTATCTATAAGAAATGAAACTAAAACATATGGACACAAATTGAAAGTATAAAACTGTGTTAAGGTGATTGGTTAGAAGATCAGAGTGCACTATAGATATAAAGGATATTTTTTCATAAAACTAATTTCAGCTTGTGTGTGAGTATGTAGAAAGGTGGTGTTCATGATATAAAATACACATCTTATTTCGAATTGTGTTAAAAATGTTCTGATAGCTAACATACCAAAAAAAACCCCTCTTGCTGAAGTATGCCAGCAGAATATACAAAACCATTATTAGCAACATTGTTTGTTGATGACAGAAATAAAAACCACCTATGTTTTACTCACAGACAAATGACAAATAGTCCTACTACATACCACTGAAAGATAAAGCTACATACATAAAAAAAGATGAGTCTCTCAAATTAGAATGCTGGATGGGGGAAACGAGTCATAGAAGCATACGATGGGATTCTATTTATATAAAGCTTAAAGGTAGACAATATATAATAGATTGGGGATATACACATGATAATAAAGAAAGGCAAGAGAATGATTAACATAAAACCTTCGCGGATTTGGCAGGGCCAGGGGTGGATGGTATTGAGACCAACAGGGGTGCCCTAGGAATACGCAAATATTTGTTCTACTATTGTTGCTATTTAAATCACTAAATGTATGTCATAGATGCCCTTTTGCATGTACTCTCTAGTCCTTACTCCCCCACCCCCAGTTTAGAGTCAAAGCCCCACCCCAGATTTCCTCTTGACTCTGGGAGCTGGCATCTTCAGGCTACTTTTTCCCATTTGAGTTCACATTCAGCTTCCTTCCATCCCCTGCCCCTGAGACTTCTGATTCAGAACTCCATGATTGTAACAATGTGAGGTCACAAAGCCCCAGGCAGGGGAGGCCTCCAAGCAAGGTTTCTGGAAGCAACTTAGGCTAGAGCTAGGCTTTAGTGCTCAAGAGAGGCTTGGAGGAGACTGCAGCTGCTGCCATCATGGTGAGGCCTGCTGCCCAGGAGTGAGGGGCTGGAGCAGCCAGGCTGAAGTCTGCTGCCGTGTCTACGGCATTTGGGAAGTGGAGCAGGGGAGGCCAGGCAGTGGGGATACAGCAGACACTGAGGGGAATGATGTCCTACGGTTTCCTCCCACTCCACCTATCCTGTAGAGAGATTTGCTCTGGGCAGCCGTGCACAGTTCCCACTCTGGGTTGAGGGATGCGTGTGACTCTGTCTGTCCCTCAGGGTGTGAACATGGGCTTCAAATGCAGCCTGGCTCAGCGCTGACCAGCAGGATGCCTTGTTCCCCTATGGCCCCTCTGTCTGTGATGGATGGAATGAGCACCCAGCCTGTGGAGAGCATAGAGCTGGTCACAAGCCCCTGGTTTACATCACAGGTGGTTTTCATAGCCCCATGGCAGTGAAAGATTTGGAAAAGTGTCAGGCCCTGTGCAGGTGTCACCATGCCTGGGCTATTTTTGTATTTTATATGAAGGCAAAAGGTTCTCTGATTCATCCCTGGAGGACAGCACTCACCATGGTGGCCTTGGGTATGGGGAAGGATTTGGTATCTGGCTGCCTGTTACTGGGTTCTGATTTGTAACAGTCAGTAACTTAAGGGATTTTCCTTATATCTCTGAATTTTCAAAGTCTTTTTAAAATTAGTCACTATCACTGAATTTTATCAAATGTTTTTGCATTAGTTTTGCTAATATGTGGTAAATTGAAATAGCTAATTTCTCAGGGTTTAACTCTCCTACTCCTAGGGGAAACCATGCCTAAAACTCACCTCAGCAGCTTGTTGCCCTGCCTTGCTGCTCCATGTGCCCAGGTGTAGGCTGCCTATGAAGCCTCCAGGCTTGGCAGTAGAACACATGATATTCTCCCAGCAACCCCCTGGATAGCAGGATCATCCCTATTTCACAAGATGGCCCCCTGTGGGAGCCAGTGGCGGTGGTGGGGTGCACAGGAACTGTGCTTGCTGTCCTCCTTCCCTGACACTGCTGTGCTCTACTGTTTCTGCCCCAGTGCGAGGACATAAAGGCGACTGTGCAGAAACACACGCAGAGCCCCGGGTACAGTAAAGAGGATCTGAACAGGCTCAACCAGGCCATCCAGCGGCTGATGGTGGATGTGGATGGCACCAAGGATCAGGTGAAGTGAGGGAGTGGGGGTGTCAGAGTGGCCATGTGGGAGGGCCTCATTATTTATAGCAACTATTCTAGACCTTCTTCCCAATCCTTTGGATAGAAACTCTCTGGAGCTTCTTTTTGTGACTGCCTGAGCACAGGAGGAGTAAGACTGCATATGTACATCATGCCCGCCTTTGCCCAGGATGCCATATGAATTTTATGTGGGTAATGAATATGCAGCAAATATGTACGAACATATACACTTGCTTGTTTATTGCCTTTTTATATGTGTATGTGCATTTTTAATTTCTTTGCATCTTACTCAGCATTAATTATGAGTCCACCTTCAAAAATTGTTAAGAATTTACCTAGAATCCCAGTTTTCTGAGTTCTCTTTTAAAATATGAAAATCTGGTGATATTAAACAATACTCCCATGTGGCTGGAGAAGAAGAAAAACCTCCATCCCCTGTACCATTTCACATGGTACTAGCCCCTTGGTGTGCTGCAGCCCTCGTTACTCCTAATTGCGTTCTTTGGTTCCTAGACAGAAGGTCCTTTGACCTTTATCATCACCTTGACTTTATTATCCTTGTAGAAAAGAAAAGGCACTGAACCTATGTCTCTAGTGAATAAAAGAGAAGAGGTCCTTGTGATTTCAGGGAAATGGGAGCTAGCATAGTTCTCTGTGGAACTAGATACTACTGATATGTTTAACATTTGGCCTTCACTTTTTGATGCTTCCAGCCAGGCGGGATCCTGCAGGCATTCGCATTTGTGACTCAGGCCTTAGAACTTAGAAAAGAGAGGATTCTTAGGGATGCTTTCTTTTCCCCAAACTCACTTCTTCCCAAACCTTCCTGTCCTGCATGTCAAGCTCCCTTGGCTCATCTCTTCTCCTCTCCCACAGAGGGGAGGACTTCTACCCCCAGTCTTGTCTTACTGCCTTTAGATGTATGTGTCTTAGGCTCGAGGGATATTCATGGTTTGTGTGACTCCCTTGTCAAACAGTGATAACTTTGAGAGGGATGGGTTGTTTAAGTACCAGAGGTGGTAGAGTGGGTGGATGGGCTGGTCACGGTTCTGTGCCTGGCCAGTGGCAGCTACTCTGATGGACCAAGCAGCAGGCCCATCTCACCAAAGCAAGTGTTTGCTCTTATTACTATTGTTCCCAGAGACCTCTATGAGGAAAGATATTTTTCCCGTTAGATTTCCTTATGAAACACTGATCCCAGGATTACTTGCCAAGGAATATTTGATACTTTTCTGATCCCAGCTCACATGAGGAATGCCATCATGCTAGATTGCAAAGGGCTCTTTCTCAGCCATCACTGAGGCTGGCCCCAGATCTCCACCATGAGTGCAGAGGGATGGGCAGATTCTTTGAATCCTGTGATCTAGACACACAAACACATTTTGAAACAGTCCGACTCACTCTGTGCAACCATAGATAATCTCCATACCCTCACTCTTCCTCCAGCCTCTGAGAAAGGCCTGGATCCTTGGGGGTGTAGGAGTGGTGGCCAAGGAGATCCTTTTGTCCTTGGTCTTTCCATCACCCCAGCCTTGTGAACTAGAAAGAGCCAGGGACCTTGCAGCTCTGCAGGCAGAGGAGGCCTCATGCAGTGCTAAGGACAAGCTGGCCTGGCTGGAGGCCGCTCTGCAGCGGGCCAAGCAGGACATTGCCAAGCAGCTGCATGAGTACCAGGAGCTCATGATCGTCAAGCTGGGACTGGACTTTGAGATCGCCACCTACCGAAAGCTGCTGGAGGAAAGCAGGTGAGGGATGAGAGATGCTTCTGATGGCTGTGGGTAAGGAGGGGATGGTGAAGAGTGGCCACCACCCTCTGCAGCCTGGGAGAAGTAGGGAAAGCTCACCTGGGTACCCAGGATTTGATCTCCTGAAGCCAGTTTTCCACAGCTCTTTAAACAAAAAGGCTCAGCTAATGAGCACCCTTGGCACCTGGCAGGGGGTGATCCATGAAGTCATTCACCCACAGAATCAGAAAACAGGGGCAGCCTGTCGATTAAGATAGGTATAGGGACCAAGGCCTAGCTGGAGGGAATGATGTCGCTTTTTACTTCTGTCCTTCATCCCCAGGTATGGCGATGCAGTGTTAAATGAACAGGTAGGGCCTGGCTTTCACCACAGGCAGCAGTAAGCCACAAGGGTGACCAGTGTGAGCTGGGTGTCCCAGGCAGAGCAGAGGAGAGGGACTGAGCACCCACCACACAGCAGGCACACTGCATCATTTATCTCCTGATTATCTCACAAAAGCTGGGAGGGGCAAACTATTTATCCCACATTGCAGAGCAGGACACTGAGTCTCAGAGCAAGGCAATGACGACTTCAAAGAAACACAGTGGAAGGTTGATGGGGTGGGGCTTGAACAACATTCCTCCTTTAAAGTTGAGTGGCCCAGGCTCATCTTCCAAGACAGGGTTAGGTTAACAAAAGGTAGATCTTTCACCTTTTCCTTCCCCTTAAGAGGCCATCAGTCAAAGTGAGCTGTCTGAATAGAGGCAGAAGGAACTGAACTGAAAGTTCTGGAAGGACTTGGGGATCAGGGACTCACAGAGCTTGCAGGATGGCAGACTTTTCGCCTGACCAGCAGGGTCAGTGGCATCTGTTTTGCAGAATGGAGAATATCAAACCTAGCAGACAGAGTTATTTACCTACTTGTTTTTCCTCCTCACAGGCTCAATATGGAATTTGGGGCCGGGAGTGTGGGTAAGTACACATTTGGAGCTTGGGCAGGGAGGTCAGATCTTATACCAGCCTCTTCTAACGTGCATGCATATTATCCTCCTCCACCCCGCTAGAAGTGAGAGGGTGTTTCTGTGACTGGTCCCTCTGTGCAGCTGGTTTTTCTGGGGGTACTTCTTCTCTTGGGGGAGATTCTTTCAGTGTATTGGGTGGGGGAAGGGCCTTTATCTATTCCTTTGGGGTAGTTTGCATACATGTTTTGTTGGAGAGTCTGTGTATCTGTCCCCTGAAGAGGCCTGTAGGCGGGTCTTTGGCGCCGGGTGGGGATGGGAAGGCTTCCTCTTTCCCACACTGCTCTCCGCCCAGCATCGGGTAGCGCTCCGGCCAGCAGGCCCACCTCGGCCTCTGGCCCCACACGCCTGCTCACGCCCAGAGCCGGCTCGGCTACCCTGGACACGAGCGCCCCCGGCGGCAGCTGCGAGCTCTGCAGCTCCTCCGGCTGCGCTGAGGGATTGAGCTGCAACGGCTTCCAAGGATGCTGACCGCTTTCCGGAACCACAGTTTCTACCACAAAGATTTGACCTTTGTCTCAGATACCCTCTCCCTTGTAGCTAGCCCTCACTTCACCTCTCCCTCTTACCCGCCATCTCGGAGTGTAAAGTCTTGAGCCATAGTTTACACAATGGTGAGACCTGGCCCCAGTGCAGACAGCCTGGACACTGGTGCCACTGGATTGGCAGGGTCTCTGGCTTACCTGGACCCAGCACCCTGCCCCTCTGAATTACCCCACCCCTCCTTTCCAGGGACTCCTCCTTTGCAATAAAAAGTTCTGCTGTGACCCAGCTGCCAGTGTGCTTGAATCTGAATTTTAGAGACCATTCCCACAGCAGGGACCCCTTGAGGTGGCCCCATTGGCAGGAGCAATAGGAGGAAGCAACCTCCCCTGGTGGTGAGGTCCCATGTGACTTCAGTTTTTGGTGACTTGATAATTGTA
This sequence comes from Dasyprocta punctata, assembly GCA_004363535.1. NCBI lineage: Eukaryota > Metazoa > Chordata > Mammalia > Rodentia > Dasyproctidae > Dasyprocta > Dasyprocta punctata. Next base: position 2,676 of record RJWM01006155.1, on the reverse strand, counting down.
CAAGTAGGATCTTTAGGACTGGAAGGGCGAGTCAGAGGGCCCTGGGGAATTTCAGACAAGGTGTCTAGCGTGGGTTTACATCCGGTTTTCTGGCAGAGGAGCCTCAGGCTCATTCATTCATTCATTTATTCATTCATTTTTTCTTCACTGTACAAATACTTTGCTTTTTTCCCCCTTTTTTCTTTCTTTTTATTTTTTATTTTTATTTTTTTGAGACAGAGTCTCACTATGCAGTTCAGGCTGGCCTTGAGCTCACTTTGTAGCTCAGGCTGGTCTTGAACTCACAACGATTCTCCTGCCTCAGCCTCCCAAGTGCTGGTATTACAGGTGTGCACCACCACACCTGGCACAAATACTTTTTGAACGGCCTCGCAGGGTCCTGTGTAGTGCTGGTTCTGAGGACACAACTATGAGGAGGTCCCCTAGATTTAACTGTCTGGTGATGACTCCCTGGGTAGGGAGGTGGGCTGTAACCCAGGAACAGACCAGCAAGAGGAGAGAGCAGATCAGTGCCTTCTGCTTCCCTGATAGGGCGCTTGAGGCCAGGTGCTGGACAAACTGCCTTTGCCAGTTGGAGATGGGACAATGAGCACAACTGGGTGCCTGGCGTGTGTTCTGGGTTACCAGGTGACCTGAAGGAGGGCAGGGGAGCTGTGTGCCATAGTAGGGGAAGCACGGGTGTCTCTGCTTCCAAATCTAAGGGGAATTTGTTCTGAGTTTTTACAAGGCCACTGTACTTTGGGGTATTAGATAGGACATCTGAGGGTGGCGTGACTAGAGCAAGACTTAGTTTCTAGGCTCTTTCCTTACACTTTTCTTACCACGTAGGCTTCAGTGCAGCTTCTGCACAGTGAGCTCATACATTCTTTGCTGCACGGAGGATTACAACATCGCTGCATGTTGGGAGCAATTGTTTCTGGCTTCCAGGTCCCTGGGTGGGGCTAAGGTGTGTCATTCACCAGAGGCCTTGGCTTTACCTTTTAAGGTATTCTAGTGCTGGAGTGTGTACTGTGTTTTCCTGCACTCCTGCCTGGAGAACAGGTATCAAATAGGCCCCTTTCCTGGATAAACAAAATTGTCTTATGCAAAAGGAATGGGACTGAAACTTGGCTGGCAAGTGACCACACAGTTGAAGGGTAGGGCTCATGACCCTGCTGGGATCGTAGCATCCCCATGTGGTCAACACTGACCTACACCAATGATATCGGTATTCTCACTGACATTCCCAGGCCAAACAGCTGCCTGAAAGCAGAGCCAACCTCTGCCAGATGGCTGGAGCCCAGTGTGTGTGTACCTTGCATTTTGCTAGGAGGTAGTAAAATTTTATGGTTTTCAAGGCCTGTTTTTCCAGCTCTTGCTGCAATGAGCATTTCAGCAAAGGGAATTTGTGAGAAGTACAAACAGAAACAGCACTGAGGACTTGTAGGCAGCCTTTATGGTGTGCATTCTGCCACCTTTGCCACAGAAGATCAACTACCTAACTTTTTCCTTTCCAAACCTTAAACTCGGACTTGCTTGATAGCAGTTCAGGAAATCCCCAGGGTTTTAGGGTCATGTTAAAGTCTCTTCCTGGGTCAGGGCCACGTGGACCAGCAGCAATGTTTGTGGTTTGGGGATCTATTTTCTAAGAGGATCCCCTGGCCATGGGCCACATTCCAGCCTGGGGTGGAAGAGAAATGCTGGGAGTCATTCACCAACCCATTTACTTACTCTGTGAGTAGAGGTGACTTTTGAAGGGAGGAGAACTGTCACCAGTTTAGTCATTGTTTCTCAGCATCAGAGAGCTACCAGGGCCCAGCCTTTTGATGATTCCACATGCCTGCCTCATACTTCAGAGCACTCAATATGCAAGATACAAACTTATCTGTGTTTACATCTCAATCCGCGACCCCAAAAGCAGTGACTTTCTCATTTAGCTCTAGGGTCTGCCATATAGTACATGTGAGAGGTTGAGGCTTTTTGGCCCAGGTAGATCTGTGTGTTCTGGGATATCCTGAGCCTTGCTTCTTCGCCATTAGCATGTCTTACCTTAGGTAACCCCTTGAAAGTCTTTTGTGGAGTCTAAGTGCTAACTTGGACCAAACTCTTCACGTGTTTCAGCGGTCAGTCCCACTCCAGATCACATCCCAGGTCTAAATGGTGAAGAGTCATTTTTTGTCTATATCTAAACACTGAGCCAAAGTTTATCTGTAAAATAGAATAGTATCAATTATAAGATTGTTTGAGAACTAAAGATTTTGCTGTATGAAAAGTTTAAAACATGGTTATCAATATATATATTTAACTACTGGTGTTCTTTGGAAGTTTGTTTTTTGGAGGACTGGAGATCAAAGGCAGGGACTTACACATACTAATCAAGTTCTCTACGTTGAGCTACATCACAGCCCTTTGGAAACATTCTGAGCAGTTTTTAAAAGGGCTGTACAAAGTCTAAGAGCAGCTGTGCATTCTGGTGGTACAGTGATGGTAGGTAGGTTAGCTCAAGAGTTAGAGCAACAAGGACAGAAAGTACCTCCCAGAATGACATCTAGTAGCACTGGCCCATCACTACTACCACTTAGCCCTTGTTTTCTCCTATAACTTGCCACCCAGCACACCTGGGTTCACTCACATACCCACACTATACTCATACCCACACATGTCCACTAATCCCCTTCCTTAACACATATACACACA
>RJWM01006154.1:0-86420 GCA_004363535.1 Dasyprocta punctata | reverse complement strand
TGAATACATCGGCAGTGGCATGTGGTTCTGCATTCCAGTTCTTTCTGGGACCTGATGGCATCTGTTTATGTTATACTTAAATCAACACTGGTTCTACTACTAGATCGAGTTTCTAGGCCTGCAGGCTGTGGCCTAACCCAGATCATGTCACTCGGCCAAGGGAAAGGACCAACCAGGCAAGAGTGTAGGGTTGTGGACCCAGTCTTGCTCCTTCATTTATTTTTAATTTCCAGTACCTTGTGGAGCAAGACTACTGTAAAATCCAATAAACATATGTGTAATATAGCATCATTGCTACCTTCTTTACCTAATTAACAGTTATCTTTACTGAAGGGATGAAGAATGAAACAAGCTGTATTACACCTCTCCCTCTGTTCTCATTTGTCTGTGACCTGATGATTTTAAGTATAGTTTTTATTACGATTATTTTTGGGTGAGTGTTGTGCTATGGTTACAAGATCTGACATGTGTAATGAGAGAATTTCTAATTTCTCAGCTCTTAGTGAAAATTTCTACATGTTCAAGTAAAAGATGTATTTGTAACTTTTATGTCTGAAAGAAAGGCACTTGATTTTCATAAAGAAGAAAAGAATTAAATTGAACTACATCAAAATTATAAGAGCTGGAGCAGTGAGGGTCACAATTAACAGGGTGCAAAGGTAACCCATGGAGTGGGAGGAAATATTTGCAAATCTCATATTTGATAAGAGGATAATATCCAGACTATATAAAGACGTTCTAAATTTAACAGCAAAAAACCAAACAACCTAACTCATGAATAGAAAAAACTTGACTCAATATTCTTCAAAGAAGATTTGCAAATGAACAACAAGCAAGTAAAAAGATATTCAATGCCACTACTCATTAGGAAAATGCAAATCAAAACCACAGGAGATAGCACCTCATTCCCAGTACAATGGCTACTATTTTTAAAAAACCCAAACTAGCCTGGTATGGTGGCACATGCCTCTAATCCTAGCATTCAGGGAGGCTGAAGCAGGAGGATCCCAAGAGCCCAGTCTAGGCAACTTAACAACTTAGAGAGACCTCATCTCAAAATCAAAAATAAAACAAAGGGGCTCAGGGTGAAGGCCCTGAGTTTAACACCCAATACCAACCAAACAACTAAACCAATCAACCAACCAACACCTTCCAGAAAACTGCAAATATTAGTAAGGGAACGGAGAAACTGAAACACTTGTGCACTGTTGATAAGATGTTAAAATGATGCAACTGCTACAAAGACCAGCATGGTGGTTCCTCAAAAAATTAAGAATTATATGATCCAGCAACTCCAGTTCTGAGTCTATGACCAAAAGAACTGAAAGCAGAGTCCTGAGAATACCCATGGATACAACGGCATTACTCACCATGCAACCCAAGTGTCCACTGAATGGGCAAATAAAGCATGGGACATCTGTGAAGCAGAATATTACTCAACCTTAGAAAGGAAGTGAATTCTGGCACATAATGGAACATGGGTGAAGGCTGAAGACATTGTGCTATGAAAAACAATCCATTCACAAAAAAGGCAAATACGGTAAAATTCTGCTTACATAGGTCCTTGGTGTAGTCAGACAGGAAGTAGGATGGCAGTTGCCAAGGGCTGGGAGGAAGGAAGAATAAGGAATTATTGCTGAGTGAGTACAGAGATTCAGTTCTGCAAAACAAAGAGTTCTGCAGATGGATGGGGATGATGGTTTCACAGCAATGGGTACTAAATGTACACTCAAAAATGGTTAAGATGTCAAATTTTATGTTATGGGTATTTAACCACCATTTTTTAAAGAAGTCTCCCAATTTTTGTTTTCCTTCCTCTACTTTTAATTTTGAACATAAGTGATGATTCTTACTGGCATTACCATTCTTTCTTCACTTCCGGCTGAGGCCTGGACTGGGGACAGCCTGAGGCCTAGATGAGGGACCAATGCAAAGTCTGTGGCATCAGTCAGAGAAGGGGTGGGGCTTGGCAGGACCAGGGCCAGTCCTGCTAAAGTGCTAAAGGGCAGAAGGGGCTGGGAGAGGGGAAATTAGTGAGTTCTCCCAAACAACCCCAATTGCAAATTTTTCAAATGACTTCCCCCAAATAATCCCTATTGCAAATTTATCAGAAAGGGGTCAGGGCCAGAAGTATGTTGCAGAGACAGGGTAGCATTCAAAGATAAAGTCTCATGTCCTGGGGCATAGATCTTTCAAGCTATATTCCAGAGCTGAGATGGGTTTCCAGTCAGCTCACCAAGACACTGTGAGATCTAGAGATTGGGTCGCAGCTGTCCTTCCTCACTTCCAAATCTCCTCCCTCAAAACTATCAGAATCCTAAGGTCTTTATCAATCAGTGGTCTGGACCACTCTTCCTATTTTATTTCTAACAACTCATCACAGTGCTGCAGCAGGAATGCCCAAGGGAGCACTGACAATGGCCAAGTGCGGTAGTTGAGTGTCCCAGGAGACCTGGGTGGGTGACTTAGTCCTAGGAACAGGCTGCCAGGAAGCTCGTCCCTGTCAGGGACAGAGGATCCCTCATCTCAGAGGCTATGAAGGGACGGAGCTCAATGGTTCTGCCACGGATTGCGCATTTGTATGCAGGGCACATCCCACCATTTTTAGCTATTTTTAATTCAAAGGATGTTGGTGCACATCCTACCATTTTCAATTCAGACAAAGAAATTTTCCTGGTCCTTTGTGGTTGTTTTATTTGTTCTAGTGGGCTTTTGCGAGAGCTATTATTGAAACGATTTTCTTTTTTTCTTTCTTTCTTTCAAGAGTGATCTTTTCAAGCTTTGTTTCATGTGAGTTGTGTCTAACATTTTATTATATGAGGATGAGGAAATGAACAAACAATCTTTCTCCCGGCCAGGTCTGTGCTGTGCCTTCCTATTCCTGGCCCAGTCAGACCCTAGTTAGTGCTTTTAGTAGCTCTGCCTGAGACTAGGACTTGATAAAGGGACCCCAATGGAAAGACGTTGGTGTTTGGGACCCAAAGTGTAAGGTATGTTTAGGATTGATGCGATATGTGAAAATCTTTCTTGTGCTTTCTCAAATGAATGACAATCTTGCCTGGATAATTTTTTCCATAAATACAGTTGCGGATGTTATTTCTTTTCCTCAGGGAGTTCACGGTCTTCAGAGTGACTACATCTGAAGTCAACATTTGGAATGTCAACTGGCCTTTCTTTCCAGATGTTTCAGGATTTCTTCCTCACTGAAGTTTAAAAATGTTATAAGTAAATATCTTGGCACATTTCTCTATTGGTAATTTGATACATAAAGGCCAAATCTTTAATCAGTTCTGCAAATACTTTACATCTTAAATTGTTGATTCTTTAAAAATTGTTTATTGGCTCAAGTACTTATCCATATTATTTTTTAAACACTAAGCATTTTTATTTAGAAAGTATTTTGCGATCACTTTTACATTCCTCACTGTTCATTATTTCCTCATAGAATAAGCTGAATGATTTTACTTGAGGCAAATACCCCTTCACCAAAATACCTTTCACACTACGCAAGTTTGTAGTCACTTCTGCTACTCTGAAACAGAAAAACTTCTGAAATGTATTTTCACTAGTTTGTGAAAAGTAACTCGGTAGCAAAACCTGACCTGATCAACACATTATTATTCATCCCTTTTTTTTTTACCTATTTAGTATAAATATTGAAAAATTTTGCTGCAGAATTACTGTTTATTACTTAGTGCTGCTTCAGAAACTGCTAAGAGTGTTGCTTAATATATTATATATATATATATCATATTAATTTCATTAAATGTAAAAAATTCCAAGTTCTCATTTAGCTCTAAAGGTTTTAGATTACAGATTTTGGATAAACTGGAAGTACTGAATATAGTATCCCTATTATTCTTAAAATATATGCTCTCTTCTAGGAATGGTCTTGGGTCAGCTTTAATTTTACAACTTTACCTAAGCAATTTAATTTTTCATTTGATGTTGTAGTTAATAAATGACTTCCTAATTATTTAGTAATTCTTCTTGTAATTGCTTTTTTCTTTTTTAACTACTTTTGGAAACATTCTTAATTGTGATGTTGCAATTTTTACTACATAGCTTTTGTTTCTTGACTTTTCTTTCTCATTTAGCTATAGTTGAGTATTTTTAAAATTCTGATTAAGAATTTCTGGTTGTGTCATGCCAAACAATTTGCTTGGCTTTTGTTTCTTGGCTTTTATCTTCTTTCTCATGTAACTATAGTTGAGTATTTCTATTAATTCTAATTAAGAATTTTTGGTTGTGCCATGTCAGCCAATTTTAAAGTTTGTTGTTGTTTTCCCATTCTTATACAGTTTTCTGGAATCACAACTTTTAAAAATTAGTTACTTTGATGAAAAGAAAGAGCAAAATAGATGATAAAAAAATAGAAAATAGGGAAAAGTTCAAATAATTCCCCAAATTCTTTATTTAGTTGTTTCAAAAATATTTTAATATATATGCTAATTTGTTTCATTTATACTACTAGTTTCTTTTAGTTCACTGAAAAGAAAGATCTGTGTTATTATCTGTTCATTTCTATTTTGTAAGAGAGAGTCTTTTTGTCTATAACTTATACTGAGTAACATCTTGCCTATTCTTTTAAGATTATGGTACACAATGTCTTAACTATTGTTATTCTTGGATTTTTTCTTACAAAATTTTAATTTTCATGGAAGTATGAAGAGTAATTTTTATAAATATTTATATGTGTTACATTGCAATAGAAATTAGTTATTTTGAAATTTTTTCTTTGATTTCTGATTTGGATGTTGAGATTGTTGAAGATATTCATTTGACACATCTTTGGCATTTTAGTACACTTACTATGAAAAAGGCAATCTACATTGCTGTTCAGGCCATCAGACTCCCAGACTATTTCTCCTTATAACTTCTAGTCTGTAGAAATAAGTACATAAAAAGCTCTGTACATTATTTAAAACCGATGATAAAATGCTTCCAATAAGTGATATTCATCTGCCAATAGCACACATCTTGAGGTTTTTATCTCAAATTTATCCTCTGTCCAACAAATAAGATGATGCTTTGAAGAACATTTAACCTTAAATATATTAGTTTATTTAATATATTTGCTTCTACTTTTAACAAGAGTTTAGTGATCTAGAACTAAGAGAAGAAACAGCAAGCATAATCACAGGTGCTCACATAGCTGCCTTCATCAAAAGGCTGACCCACAGTAGCAAAGTTGGAGCAAGGGCAAGGGGTCCAAACCCCTTTCCTTAATAATGCTTAAGTCCCGCTTATCGTATCTGTCCCCAGGGATCTGAACTCATAATTTCTCTCTGTTTTAGGTTGAGAACATGCTTTAGTTTATGTATTTTTATATTTATCTTAGAGCCAGCCATTTCACTAAGTTACAAATCCAAAATGAAAAAATTATTTGTATACTGAGACATGCATTTTAAAAGAAAGCCATCGTACTTACTTGAAAACCATTACAAAATATTATAAAATGATATGAACAAGACTTGAGTCAAAAGATATGTTCTCTACATGGGGAAAAAAAAACCCCAGAATATAATGCATGATTTTAATGCAGTGGTGATGAGAACTTCCAGTGGTGGTTTCTTCCTTCTTGGAAGATAACAGAATGATTTTAAAGTTTATATGGAAAAGAAATGTCAAACAATATTAAAAAATATTGGAAAACAAAAGAAGTGAAATGGGACTTGTTTTATTTTCAGATATTAAAACCTAAAATAAAACTATTATAAATATAATGATATCATAGTGGTACACTTCTCTATAAAGCATAGAGACTGATCCAAGGATATGTGGAAACAATATCTGACAAGGGTGGTGCTTCAGTTCAGCTGAGCTTTTCTTTTTAAAAAATTATGCTATCAGATGAGCAACACATTTGGAGGAACAAAGCTATATTCATACCTCGCATCATACAGAAAATGTATTAGTCAGCTTTTCATTACTATAATTAAATCCTGGAGGCAGGCTACTTTATTTTAAGAGGAGGCTTGTTTTGGGTTACAGTTTTGGAGACTGGAAATACAAGCAGCATGGCATAGGTTCCAGCGAGCGTGTGTTTGCGTGCGCGCGCGCGCGCACACACACGATCGCACATTCGTCCTTCCTTTGCTCTTTCTCTTATTTTTATAAGACCACCTGGGGGCTCTACCCAAATGATCAGATCTTACATAATCACTTCCAAAACCCTCACTTCTAAACACAATAGCAGGACTGTTTCCAATACCATTATCTTTGAAAAGTAAACTCCTGTATCAGTTGTGGGAGGGGACAAACTATACTTGAATCATAGAAGTATATGTTTCAGATGGATTTAATGTACCTATGTAAAAAAATATTTTTAAAATATTAGAAGAAAAGCAAGGACAATAGCCATTACATTGGATAAAAGAAGTGTAATGAGCAAGCCCAGAAACCAAAATGCCATGAAAGAAAAGATAGGCATATGTGACTAAATTATTAAAAAGTCAACAAAAATATGGCAAAAATAGTACAAATAAAAACCAAAGAAAAATGATAAGACAGTGAAATAAATAACTACATCGTGTAGAACAAAGTATTAGCATTAATGAACTAAGAGCCCTGCAAATTGAAAGACGCAAATAACTTTACAAAAACATAGGCAAAGAATATGAGATGACAATTCAAAGGGGAAATGCAAAAGATCAGTAAAAACGTATGAAAATATGTTCAACCTCACCAGAATTCAAAGGAATGCAAATTAAAGTAGAACACTATATTTTACCCAGTAGAGTGGTAATACACAGAGATGAACAGAACACAGAAAATAATCTCATGCTTGCTAATGGGAGCTTGAAGACATATACCCTCGGGCTCCACAGTGCTCCTTCTGGAATTTGACTACACTGACTCTCTGGTGTAAAAGGATGAACTAGCCGAGGGGAACACAACCACAGGCAAAGGAGACAATGATGACATTAATGTTACTGCAAAAAAAAGGAATAGATTAAAAACTATTCAATCATTAATGTGAATGAGTCAGATTTGTACCTACCAGCTAGATGAGTGTTGTGACATCTGTCTTATAAAACACAGTTGTATGGTAATGCTAATATTTGAAAACTCCCCAGACAATGATAAGTTATGCAAGTGTATGATGAACAATACAAAACTGCTGATATTCAACTGCTTTTGATAGAATAATAGAGTACTCTTTACCTAACCTACATTTGTTACATATTCATGAGCATGAATAAAACTGTGGAATGGTTTCTGAAAATATTATTAACACCGATACCTGGGAAAGTGGGGGGATAAGGGAAGGAGGGGGAGGGACAAACTTCATCTCCGCCCATCTTTGCACTGTTTTCCTCATACAAGCAAAAACATGTCACAGTACTTCTACAAATTAAAAATATCCAGTACAAGTACACATGAAAGGAAAACAGAAAAGAAATAAGAAGTTTAGGCTGGTCGTAGTTGAAAATAGAGATCAAGGCAGAATCTATGGCAATGGTCCATTTAAATTTATCAAGTGCAACAAGAAAAGTCAAGTATTTCTGCGTCTTGCACCAAGATAACTAAAAATGATATCCTAAGCAATTATTTATTATTAAAAAAAGAATCACAGAATATGTTTGCCAGCAAAACTAGTAAAAATTAAAATTCAGAGAACATTATGTGTTGACAAGTGAAACCATAGGAACTCTTCAACACTGCTAATGAAGAGTAAATTGGTGTGGCCATTTTAAAACAATTTGCTATTCTAAAAAGTTGGATATTTGCATATTCTATGACCTAGCAACTGATCTCCAAAGTATGTGTCCTAGAAAAGCTCCTGGGCGTGGGCAGAGACCTACACAGAATGTAGAGAACTGCTTTGTTTATTAGAGCAAAAAAAGCTGGAAACCACTCAAATGCCCAAAAGGGTAGAAAGGATAAATACAGCATTGTGTGTTTTACACAGTGGAAAAGCAATACCGATACACTAATTAATAGCAGTGATAATGAATGAATTACCATTATAAACATCCACCTGGATGAATCTCAAAACGTTGTTTTGGGTAAAAACACAAGCCATAAAGAAAGTAGGATTCCATTTATTTAAAGTTCAAAAGCTGGTAAAGTCAAAGAAGATAAATAAAAGCTGGAGAATGATAAGTAAAACATCTAGATTATGGCTTTTTAGGAAAGAGAAAAGAGAATAGGATCAGGAAAAGGAACATAGGAGTTTTTAAAAGTAGTACAGTAGTTCTTTTGGCTGGAATTTCTATCTTCCACGAATTTGCAGAAATTAGAAAGGGAAAGAGGAGAGGAACCCGATATATGTTCTCTAGGCCTTTTAAAAAACATGGCATTGGTCCTTTGGCCACTTATATGTGAATCTACAAAAAGGGTGAGATTGTAGATAAGGGAATGGGTACTGTTCCATAAGAATGCCACAAAGATGTACCATGGCCAAACCGGAAGAGTCTACACCATCACCCAGCAAGCTGGTGACATTGCTATCAGCAAGAAAGTTAAGGGCAAGATCTTGCCAAGAGAGTTTATGTGCATACTGAACATATTAAGCACTCTCAGAACCCAGATCACTTCCTGAAATGCAACAAGGAAAAAGATGGTAAAAAGAAAGAAGCCACAGAGAAAGGTACCTAGGTTCAGCAGAAGTGCCAGCCTGCAGCCCAAAGAAGCACACTTTGAGAGAAACAAGGGAAGGAGCCGGAGACTCCCTAGGAATTCATGGCATAAACTGAGGATGTATTTCTGCTGTTCAGTGCCTACCTAGCAGCTAAGGTGCTCTAGGCTCAGGGTACAATACTTAGCACAAAAATGAGAAAAGGTCCTCAGAATTGTAAGGATGAGGTGTGTGGTGCCCTCACTCCAGAGAAATAAATACTTAGCGTACATTTTCACTGTGCCCAGCTGTTGTGTCATGTCTTTATTCTTCTTATGCAGTGTTTTTCTTGCTGAAAGATGTGATATAATGTACAGTAGTTGTAGACCCACCGGGCCAGATATTTATGAAATATTTATATTGGCTTGAAGACAGTTCCTTTAAGTCATCATGGGGAATAAGATAAGAAAATAAATAGAAGGCAGTCTTTGGCATTACAATTAAATGACTTGTTTAAAGTACCTTACAAATACATATATACACACATACTTGGGAAAATACATGCATTATGTATATATATATATATATTTTTTTTTTGATACTGGGAATCAAATTCACTACCTCACACTTGCCAAGCAGGCACTATTCCACTGAGCTATATCCCCAGCACTTATTTTAGTAATAGTCTTTATTATTGTGTGTACATGCATGCGTTTTTTTAATGTGTGGTATGCTTCACACGCACAGAAGGAAAAAATCTAGGTCTGTGTGTATTCGTACCTACCAAACCCACTCTCTAGCTGGAGCAGCCACTTGGCTGTCTTCCAGGTATAGTTTGTGCTGCAGATACTTAATATAGAAGGAAACGGTTGGATTTTCAGAGTAATACTCAAGGAATCGGCCACCTCTTGTTGGTGCTGGGGCAAAACAGAAAGTTTTACATGTTGTAGTGCACCCAGAGTTGGAGAATAAACAGAAAACTCAAGCTAAGTGCACAAACTGCTGTAAAAGTTTTCAAGTCATCTCAGAAAAAAATAACTTCCTACAAAGCAAAGATAACGTTTCTGAGCAGAGTTGCATCCGCTTCACTTTTGCCTTGCTTTCATAGTGCCTTTCATTCACCTGAAGTTACAAACTAAAGGACACCAAAACTCAAACCTTGGCTAGTAAGATTTTCAAGAATGAGCGGGAAGAAATTCCTTTTCTCTGCAATATACAATGAGTACCCAGGAAACTCCCTGGCATGCTGAGTGAGGCAGTGTTTCACCAGGTGAAGGAAGACAATCTGAAAGGGAGGAAGTCTGCTCCTGTTCCCATCCTCCACAGCTGCCTGAAACTCAATACGCCACTCTGAATCAATGACTCACCGCTCCTCCTGCTCTGGCTCCTTTTCCTTGCCAAGGATTACGCTGAGTATTCGGACTTCTACTTCACTCACTCGGTTCTAGCCAGTGCTGTTAGGAGTTTGATAAGCAATCTGATTGAGCTAAAATGCTTTCCTGACAGGATATCCTGTATCTACTTAACTAAATAAGGCTAGAGGAAGGCTGATTAGACAATCTGAATGCATGTTATTTTTAAAAGGAAAGGAAAAGGTAAAAAAAAAAAAAGTCAAAGTAACCACAGACCTTTCATCGTCTCAAGTAAAACAAAACAATACTGAAATCCCTCATATCGGCAAATACAATTCACTTGCAGATGTCACATCTTTATTCCTACTGCTAGAAATTTCCTCTGGATACTTCAATACATAGAACCACATAATACATGGCCTGTTGTGTCTGTTTTCTTTCACTTAGCAAATACTTTTTAGGGTTCGTCCGTGTAGTTTTTATGGCTGTATAATCCATCATATGAAAATAACACAATTTTGTGAAACCATTCAGTAGAAGATGGACATTTGGATTATTTCCTCCAGGTTGCTGGTTTATAATACAGAGCAGAAACAAGCATAGGAAGCAGAAGGAACTGGACCTGAGCTCTAAGCTCAGTCTAAACTAGGGATGGGTAAACACAATTACTGTTCATTGCATTTCTACTCAATTCTCAGAAGATGCATCACTCTTGGACAATATTAATGGAGAGGATAGTTGTGTTAACATGCAGTTATGAAAAATATTTTGATATACTATTATAAGGAAACAAGAAGCAGAATGTAATTAAAACATAATTAAGTAATATCTATTAATAATTGACAATCATACTCAGTTGTAATAGAATATTACCTACCAATGAAAGGAATCAACTGTTGATGTACATAACATAGATGTATCTCAATGCCATTATGATGAGATGGGAATAGGAGATTTTGTCAAGGGGCTTGGAGGAAACTTTGGAGTGGATGTGTCCATTATCTTGATTGTTAGTAATAGTTTCATAGGTATATGAAACCAGTATAAATTCACCAAAACATACTCTTTAAAAGTGTCATGTATTACATATCAACTATAACTCATTAAAGAAGTGTTTTTTTAAAAACTGAGTATATCCAAGCATCAAATTATGTATGTTGAAGGTGTGCAGGATTTTGTCTATCAATTATGCCTGAAGTTGTTTAAAAAGAGCCTACATACCTCCCCCAAATACCTGCACGATACTGGATGGAAAACACTTCCTTCATTTTGCATATAATTTTGTGATAAGTCAAAATATTCTTATTTTGGGCATGAAGAAAGTTGCAGTAGAGAGGTCAGTAACTTGCCAAGGCAGTCACAGCATTAAACTGAGATCTCTTTTCCTGTTATCCCCAAATCTATGCTCCCATCTCTGCACCATTCTGTGTCTTACTGTTTTCATCACTAAGCTGCCCACACCAGCGTTTCCCAAGGAAAGATATTTTCTGGTCCACAGGAGAGGTTTAGCCTGTAGGGTGGTGTCTCACACTTGTTTTTCTTTTGACTGTCTGTTTATGTTGCCACAGATGCCTAATTATGAGGATTTACCTGATTTAGTTGACTTATTCATTTTCACTGGATCAGAGTGCTTAATCTAGATTAGATCAAGGCGAGTAATCTTGGTCTCTAAGTCAAAGGAATGAAAATCATTCACTGGAGATTAAAACCAAAATTGACCCCTCAACCCACTAGCCAGCCCTGCCTCTCTTTGGGAAAACCATCATTCCTTTGATTAGGGGAGGCCCAAGAATGCACGCTGGCTAATGTTGCTCTATGGTGCCCAGCTACTTTTGACAATGAACTTGAACTGTAAATTGAGGTTCTCATCTCACTGCTGAATAGGGTGAGTGTGTGGACAGTCCCCGCCTGGGAACCTCCTTCTGATCATCTTTCACAAACAGCTGAGCGCCCACTTCCTTCGTTTTGAATATAATTTTGTAGTAAGTCAAAATAGTCTTATTCTGCACCTGAAGAAAATTGAGGCAGAGAGTTCAGTAACTTGCCAGCGTGGGTTTGGGTCCGTCTGAGTATGAGCTATGGCCTTGATTGAGTAAACTTTCTGAAAATATGAAGCCTGGCTAATGCAATTTTTTTGTAAGATAGTTATGGTTTTCAAGGGCAGGGAGAAGTGTTGCCATTGTGTTCATGCAAGATTTTCATAGTGAGGATTAGCTGGGCTGACTGTCTTCTAATTTCCCTGCAAATCCACTCTCCATCCTGTTCCACCAGGCTCTGTGCCCTGAGAGACCAAACTGCATGGCCTGAGCATATTTGTTCTCTGTCTTCTAGTTGGGTTTGGCCAATGGGGAGCAGAAGCAGATGGGAGCAAGGGAGCAAGGAGGGTCGATTCAGGCTGTGAATTTCCTGGGACTTCTGCCTCTGGGAGCTGTTGCCCTTCATCAGAGGCCGCACGTCTACGCAGGAGACCCTCTCCTCACATCTCTCACTGCTTTAGGGCAAAGGGTGGCATGAGCCCTGGAAAATGCACACTTCCTCACAACTGCCCATAGCCTTGGACAGAGCCTCTTTATTAGTTAAGCTCTGCTAAGATTAACCAACTTGAGGATGCCAATTGTTACCGATGCAGCTGGCATTGTCTGACAGAGGACCCAGAGAATGCCTCATTCAGAGTAAGAGCTTATTATTCTAAGTCTTCAGTTTGTGCAAAAATACCAACATGCATGGTGTTGACACTAGGCAAAGGTAAACAACTGCTAGGGCAGGTGTGGAGGGGGTAGTCAAGTCACACGGATTCACCCTCAGACCAACATGCACTGGTGATTGTGTGAGGTGAAGGCGGGCTCACAGACACTTGGG
The DNA here is from genome assembly GCA_004363535.1 of Dasyprocta punctata. Lineage (NCBI taxonomy): Eukaryota > Metazoa > Chordata > Mammalia > Rodentia > Dasyproctidae > Dasyprocta > Dasyprocta punctata. The sequence continues at coordinate 73,646 of RJWM01006154.1, read as the reverse complement.
GGAACGATGAGAGTCATGGTTACAATTCACAGAATGAAAGTGTGAGAAATGTAAAACATTTTCAGGTTGAGAGATTGCATTTCTTTATGCTTATAAATTGTATTTCCATAGCCTTCGACCTTTTTGCATGTGCTATTCTACTTAGACTGAAGCCTTCAATCACTTTTTTCATCCCAACTATGACATAAGGAAAAAAGATGTTTGGTAGAATAAAAACTGCCTAAATGGCAAATTCAAGATTTCAGAGAGGTACCATCTGTTTTTCCTCATTGAGAGATATTATCATATATAGTGAAAAGTGCTATAAAAGCGAAGTGTTGTTTCTTGTGTCATGAATAAGTTATAATCTCAAGTAGTTTTGATTACTCAGAGCTTATATCAAAGATGATATCTTTTTTAAAAGCTGAATCTTGATCCAACTAACCCCTGAACAATAATTTCCTACTATCAGAATCACATCAACTATATCATTCTCAGATGAAGTACAACTAGAATAGCTACTTAAAGTTTTATTTTCTTCAGTGATTTTTTTCCTCTGATAAAGCCAAATGCTATTAAGGGGAAATCTGTTAAGTTCTTTTAAGTAAAAAAATTAAAATGTTGAAACATTAATATGATGTTTTATTTGTTTGGGGTGCATGTGTGTGCCAGAGAGAGACAGAGAGAGACAGAGAGAGAGAGAGAGAGAGAGAGAGAGAGAGAGAGAGAGAGAGAGAGAGAGAACAGGCGATAGAAAAGAGAAAGCCATTGAATTAGTCCAAGCCAGAAGGAAAAGTATATCCTTGTATTTATTGTGAGTATCTACTAGAATTTAAGAGTATCTGAAAGCAGATCTAAAAAGAAAATCTGGGGAACTCTGGCAGCTTCCATTTAATTCTGCATAAAACCAGATGGTTCTCACAAAAATCTCTTATTTTCCAAATGAGTGGTGATTTCATTCTTTCAACTTTTTCTAACTCAGTGTAGTGTACCAATGAATAATACCATCTTACAGTCGTGTCACATTTTCCAATTTACAAAGTGCTTTCCTGTTTCTTATCTCAACTGATGCTTATGATAATTTAGATATAGTTAGGGCAAACTAAGGAAACTAAGGCCTGGAGATACCAGTCTGGATTCTTTTAGTAACAACTTGAATTAGCTTAGGCAAAAAATGGAAGTGTACTGACTGGAATCTTGAACTCCAACTGTTACTAGACATGTTTCAGCTCCTTCGTCTACCTGCACACGCCCCTCTCTTTTTTCCTCCTTTCCTCTCCCTGTCTTTCTACCACATCTTCATTTTCTGTTCATTGGACTTCATTTTCTCAGCAGACTGGAGCATGGCCTTGTGTGATTCCTACTGCCTTGACACCGGGGAAAATGGTCCAGCATGAACTGGAGGATCGGGAGGGAGAACCACTGGCCCCTGCTGGTCTCATGCCCACTCTCTGAACCAACCCTTGTGGTGTGGGGATGAACTGTGATGGCTTCCTCAGCTTGGATCAAGTCCGTATCCTGCAGTCTAGACAAACACACAAAATGAGAACAGAACAGCCACTGGGGAAACAGGAGAGAGAGAGCCAGCCACCCTTGCTGGGGTGCCGTGCCACCTTAAATACCCTGCCTCCTGGGCACAGGCAGAAGGACGATAGAACCAGACCTTGAGGCTGCGCCCAGCCCCAGCCCCAGCCCCAGCCCCTTCACAGTTGGTTTCCACTAAACTTCTCTCATCCTCGCAGTCACTAATGTGGTCTGGGAAAAAAACTTGGCTTCCAGTCCTGATCCTGTCACTGGTCAGCTGTGTGACCATGAGCAAGTTCCTTAACCTCTGGGAACCACAACTTCCTCTTTTATAAAATAAACAGTTCCTGCCTTACAGGGTCATCAGAAGGATAAAGGGAGATAATGCACTCCAGATGACTTGAAAATCATAAAGCAACTGCACGCAGGGCTGTCGTTTCATATGTAAATGTCATGGGGGTTAAGATGACACATTGGCATTCTTCAGGGGTAGCTCTCCACACTGCCAGCCCTCCTTGGCGTTAGCATCACTGTGGTTTTGACATTTTCACTCTTTCGGTTTTAAAAGGCTCCTTTCAAAAAGAAGCATTAAATAGTGTTCCAAAAGTACAAGGCTGAGCTCCAAAGAGATGCTTCTAAACAGATGGTTCAGTGGTGCTTAAACGTACTCACCTTTTCAATACAGATTAACCAGGAGATGGAGAATTTTTGGAACACACACAAGAAACTATTAACAGTGGCTGCCTCTACGGAGTGAGGCTGGAAGCTGGAGATGGGAAAAAAAAACTTTCAATTTTTATTTATGCCTGTCTTTACTATTTGAATTTTAAAACTCTTTCACATATATACTTTTCATGACTGAAAAAATAAAACCTGATAAAAGATTGAAATCATCATTGTCACAGAAGAAGAGCCCAGTATACATCTGCTGGAGGGTCAGGTGCCTGAACAGCTTCTAAAAATTGCTTATTGATTGAACCAGATATCTCTAGTTACCACTCAACTAGTAAAGTAAAATTAGTATCACCAAATAAAACCTCATTTTCTTCTGTGTCAATATGCACTGTTTCACAGATGATACTGAGAAATGCTCATTTCCACCTGATGAGGATATGAATTTAAACTTTTATACATTCACACATCAAAAAATGAAATCATCTTAATAACCAACTATTAAAACACGGTGCATGTGACCACTTCCCAACTATGTGACTACTTTCTTGTGCATACTTCCCACGTGCCATCAGGACACTGGGCTTTGGGGAACCACAGCACTGGATAGCTGAGAGACTGTGATATTTTCTAAGAAAATAAAGGTTACATGGAGACATATGCCAAAGCTAAAAGAGCTATGCAACATTTTAAAAAATGATACCATGCCTATGAACTTTGAGTGCTAGGCATGGGCTAAGTGCTATAGTGCTACTTAGCACTGTAGAAAGGTTGCTTCTAAATCTAGATGAAAGTTAAAGCCCCAATCTTTCATAATTAAGCCAAGGATTGCTTTTGAACCTCTGTGCGTCATCCCTTGAAACAAGTCTTCGTCAGGTGATGGCCCTTGGGATATCTAAGGAGATATTTTAATAAAAGATATTTCTATATATGAAATTTGTTACTTTGATCACATTTCATTAAAGTTATCACATCTGGATTCTTTCCATTTTATCATTTCCAATTATAGTATGCTACGATAGGCTATTAAAACCTTTCTAGTCTAATAGATATAACTTCTATCTCATGATACATAGAAGAAAGCCCAGCATTTTAAATTGTTAAACTACAAAACCCCTTTTTATTGTAAATAACTTTGCTAAGGATAGGATAGCCAATAAACTAGTGGTAAAAACTATATGTTTTAAAAACAATTAGTGTCTTAACTCTCCAAGATGTTCTCTTCTCATCTCCTTGACAGTTTCTTTATTTAATTCTACCTTGCAGATACTTATACATCCAAATATCTTCTTCTGGCAGAGGAATAGAATGGAAAATAATTTAAGCCTAGAAATCTAACATAGGTGCATTCAAGGGGACACAGACCTCCTCCAGAATATGAAAGTAGACAGAAGGAGCTTTAGTCTCCCCCTTTTGAAGTTCCATCATGAGCTTTTTGTTTTTGAGTTAAAATTCACTTAACATAAAATTAATGATTTTAAAGCACATGGTTCAAAGGCATTTGTACATTCACAAAGCTATGAAAATATCACCTCTATCTAGTCCTAATAGGAAACCCAGTACCCAGAGAAGTAGTCTTTTTGATCTATTATTTACACTTACACTATAATTTCTCTTTGGAAAAGACTAAGCAAATCTGGGTTTAAATTATAGCCTAAGGATTTGATTTAATTTCTTGTGGAATTTGTTGATTCACAAAAATCAGTAGAGTTTTAAAGTTGAATAAGCCTTCCTTCCTTCCTTCTTTCCTTCCTTCTTCAGTCCTGGGGATTAAAACCAAGGTCTCTTGAATGCTAGAAAAATGAGCTATACTCTCTGGCCCAAGGCTAGTCTCAATGAAATATGACCAGCATTGGAAGTCCTGGAAGGAAGAAACCCAATATCAAAGTAATTCACAATTCTGTCTAGAACCTATTATGATCAGAAACCCAGATCTTACCTCAATGACTGATAGTGTTAAATCCTTTTTTGGGGGAGGAGAGAATAACTAAAAGAGAATTCCTTAGATCTACCAACTAGGGCAGTTTTAAAGACAGAAAATTATGAAATACATTTAAAAAAAAAAGATTTACCAGTTCCTAAAAACCAAATGCCTGTTCTGAGGAAGTCAACTTACTGCTCTTTCAAGTACAATTAGCAGTTCTCTTTGCTTAGTCCCAATGCTTTAGAGAACAAAAATGTGCAAACAGAAGCCACAGAAATGTAAGAGCTGAAGCCCTAGGATCTTCAGCATCTGTAGTTTCCCAGTCTTGCTTTGCTATGGATAAAGGACGACGACATGGGGAAAGATACAAAGTAAGCAGAGAGGAGAGGCTGAGCAAGTCTTTACTAAGGGCCTCATCATCAGGGATCAGGGTAAGAAGCCCACCACTGGGCTGTCAGGAAGCATGGAGGGATTTTTTTTTAAAATTTTGAGATGGTGTCTTGCTAAGTCACTAAGTTGCCCAGGCTGGACTCAAACTTGCCATCTTCCTGCTGAAGAGTACAGAGATTATGACTGTATTACATAGAGTTCCTAAAGCCAGATAGAGTCCAAACTGTTATCCACTGGTCCTCTTCCCTTGGGCGTACAAGAGAGCCTTCTTAACAATGGTCTCTTCCTAAACCATCCATGCTGTCTCATGTGAGCATATGTGTGTGTGTGTCTCTGGTGGTCAATTTCTTTACCCCAAAGGCAGATTAAAGCCAAGAGAGCTCTGTGCTGCTCTGACAAACTTGGGTTTTATAACCTCATCCATGCTGATGTGCTGACAAAGATTCAGGGAGTCCTAGCAGCTATTAACTGAGTTACTAAAGTCTCAATCATCAGAGGCAACACGCAGAAGTGCGTTGGTTATGCTACACAACCAAAGGACTCAGCTCTTAATCAGCATCTGTGATTCCACAAACACTGCTGGTTCCTCGTAGCTCCGAATCTTAGGTTTTTTTTTTTAAAGATAGTTTGACCCAATCTGTATAGTTATCTCTCAATATTCACTGAAGGTACAAAACCTGCAATGCTCAAGTCCTTTAAACTAAATGACATCGTATTTATATAAAACCTACTGCATGTTTTTTCATACACTCTAATCATCTCTAGAATATCTCCTACAATGCAAGTGCTATGTAAATAGTTATTATACAGTATTGTGCAAAGAATAAGGACAAGGAAAAAAGTCTGCATGTGTTCAGTGCAAAAGCAATTTTCCCCCCAAATCTTTTCCCTCTGCAGTTGGTTGAATCCATAGACAGAGAATTCATGAACATGAAGGGTTAATTGTATACAGGGCTAGAGTTTGTCAGAAGAATTGAATTTGCTGCCACTTGCAACCCAAACTATAGCGATTGTCTTCATTATTTAGTTCAATTAAAATTTCTATTTTAACAATCCATCAATATGACATGGGACTACTTTCCACTGGAGCCATTTTGTTAGACATCTAGGGTGACCAGTGATCTTAATATCCTAGGATTCTCTTGATTTTAGTGCTGAAAGTCCTATGTCCCAGGAAACCCCTTAGTCTTGGACCACTCAGGACAGTTTGCTGTCCTATGATTGGACTTCAAAACTGTGTTGCTAGAATGTCTTAAGATGGATAGAAAAGGGAGCTATAACAAAAACAGTCAAAAAACTGAAAATCTGCGCTAAAAGTTTCCAGTCACCCAGTAGGCCACTTTATTCACCAGGCAAGAAATGGTTTCTTGCTTTGCAGAACTGGCCTATCTAATATATGGAGAAAATTAAACTCTGCCTAGAAACTGGCTATAATAAATAACACTACATGAGATTCTAAAATATTACATTATCTTACCCCCGATTTCCACATTTTAGAGCCTAATAAATAATGCATACTATGACAGTCAGACATAACAACATAAAATTAGAGCCTCAGTTTTCTTTGGTCCTATTCAAATTTCTTGGAACCTGTGTGCTGTAGGCAAACTCTCCAGAGTTGGAGAAATGCCAAAAGCAGCAAACCCTCCACACACCACACCTATAGTACCAGAAAGTCTGGCCGAGAAAGAGCCATTGGACTTCAACCTGTCCACTTGCTCCAATGCCAAATACTCCAAGAAACCCAAAATACCTCAGTACCCAGACCCCATAAAACAGGAATACCAGAGCCAGGAAAAGAACTTGCTTCATTAACTTGAGAACTCAAAACTTTCTCAACTCTGCATAATCGGATGTTACAAGACCCGTCCGACTCTACTACCTGATGCCTTCCTACCCTTCTGAACAATTAATCGCTTTACTTTGTAGCAGGCAGAATCACAGCCCCTAACTAGGTCCACGTCCTTATCCCCAGAACCTGTGAATGTGTAACCTTATCTGGATAAAGGGACTTTGAAGATGTGATTAAACTAAGGACTTTATGATGAAGAGATTATCCGGGTTTGTCCAGGTGTGCCCGACCTTATCACAAGGATCCTTAACAACCAGAGAACCTCTCTGGCTGGATTCAGAGTGAGAAGGAGACGTGACCACGGACAAAGCACACAGAATTGCAATGTTCTGGCTTTGAAAATGGAGAGGGGTGGCCAGTAGAAGCCAGAAAAGACAAGGAAATGGATTCTCTCTGGAGCCTCCGAAAAGGCAGCTCTTAGTCCAGTGAGATCGCTGTAGAATCGACCCACACAAGTGTCCAATTTGTATTGCTTCAAGCCACTAAGCAGGTAATGTGACACAGAAGCAACAGACAGTTAATATACCTTTCAACAGTGCTGCGGTAGAGTTTGCATGATGCCTCAGTAGCCTCGTCAGACCTCAATATTTGGCCATCGCTTACCTCATGTTTGATTTGCTTCTTTATGTAGACTTAAAAAAAGAGATTTAGTACTAGACCAAATATACTCAGAATCCCTGGGAGTACGAAACAACATGTCCTTTCACTTGTCCACTTCGTTTAGCTGCTTTCTTTAGTTTGTTAAGCACCAAGACCACTTATACCCAAAACCGCTGAGCAGAACCGAAATAGGGCATTTTGCATGAAGGAAAAACGCTTTTAAGTGAGAGTGGAAAATGCCAGGTAATCTGCTTAAAGTGGTGTGCTAAGACACCGTAGTTCTCAATGTCTCTCTAAGGCACACTGCATGTCACAGTGACTGGATGACACCTTCTTTCAGCCAACAAGTTCCAAAGACCACAGTGAAAAATCATCCTGTCAACATTTCAGCAACTCCCACTGAGAAACCTTGTGTGGCTCAATTTGAAAATTTTCAGTCCACTGATTAGCATGAAAGAAATCAACACAAACATCAAAGGACATCAGATGCTTATAAGACAGCTCTTGTTATTAGCAATATTTGGGTAGACTGTAGGGATGTCTCCGCCATTACTTGAACAATATTGTCTTTATACGCAAATAAAGTGATTATAGGGTACAGGAAGTTATGCATGGTCTTAAAAGCATGCACACACACACAAAAAAAAGGGTTTCTGCTAATAAGCTCTAGACCACGGATTCTCAACTTTGGCTACATTTTTAAATCATCTGGGGTGCTTTAAAAACTACAGCTGCCCAGGGTTCTCCCCTAAAGATTCTGGCTCAGCAGGTCTGGGAAGGGTGGGTGTGTCCCTGCTTTTCAATGCATCCCGGGAGATTGCAACCTGCAGCCACCATCTGCCCAGGGCAGAGCAGCCCAGGGGACATGCCATGCGGATGAGGTCACTCGGATCTGAATCCCATCTTCTTTTCCTGTGTTTTGAACCTGGTTATCACTCCCCATCCAACCTTCCCAAAGAGACATTTGAAAGTTATTCTGGATGTCTTCCTCTTCTCCACTCCTCACACTAACCAGCAATTCCACCAGCCCTTCCAAATCCAGTCCAGCCTTTGTAGACCCCAGGTCCCCACACTTACTTTCCTTTCTGTGCACCCTGCTATGTAAGGAATTATCCTTTCAAAGAAAATCCCCATTCCACGTCCCTGGCTGCCTCCCACGCAGCAGAGAGAGCCAGGACTCTTGGACATGGATGGCATGTGGGGTTCCTTTGAGGGTCCCTCGGTCTACTTCCCAAGCCATTTCTCAGTCTGCTACTTTCTGGCGACACCCTGGCTCCTCTAAATCTCTCAGATCGAACCAGGCCCTGGGGGCGCTCTGTCTTTTACACATGCTTTCTAACCCCTGGAACCTCTGCTCTCCTTTCTGCTCTGGCTGAGGCTGCTCCATGCCACGCTCACACGCAGCTTTGCCCACGGCATCTCCCTGCCCCACGACCACCAGGCCAGCCCTGTCCTCCCACACCCACGCTGGTGGCTGTCCCCTAACACAGAGGCCATGTGTCCGGCCACATTTTTCCTGCATGAGGCTGAGTAGCTCTGGGGCCAGGCCTGTTTGTCTCCCATCTTCAGATTCCCAGCATCTGCCCTTCATTCTTTTATTCATTCATTCAACAGTTTTATTAACTAGATAACAAGCGCCAGACATGCTGGCTGCGTGCTGGAGGCAACACTGTTGTTAACAAGTCAGAAACCACGCCTGCTCTCTCAGCTTTTCTTCCCAGGGAGGCAGATCCCTGCACAAACACCATAAAAGAGAAAGCTTCATCTGCAGGGAGGGCTCGGAGTAGGCTTGCTTCAGGTTGTGTTTGCATAGTGCCAGTGCATTCAAAAATGAACAAGTGTCAAAAACAGCTTTCCGAAATTGCGGCGTTTTGAAACTGTGGCGTTTTAAAATTGTGGCTTCTAATTGTTTACATTGAACCATTACAGTTGGAGGCCGAGCGACTCATTTCATTCTGGCAGTGCGTTGCTAATGGATAACCTTATCTGGAGATGTTGAGCTCAGATTCGAGAACCTCATAAACATGAGTTAAAGAAAACTGGCCTTCTTATCCTAAGTAAGGTCTGATGCCTAATTAGGGCTAAATATTCACTGAATGAATGAATAAACTACTATCTCCCACACACTGATTAAGCAAACTGATTCAACTCTAAGCAGGTTTTACTTTTTATTAGCATTTTCTGTGGCCATTAAACAGTCATGTAAATAAAAATTAGAAACCCAACAACCAGATTCAGCCTGCCATCCAGTAAAATTCCTGAGAAAACAAGAGAGGGTGAGTAGGAACATAAGTGAAACAACACCAGACCTGAGTTGATAATCATTGAAATTGGGTGGTGAGGATACAAGATTTTATTATATTATTATCACTGCTTTGATATAAACTTGAAATTCTCCCTAGTGAAGTTAAATTGTAAAAGAGAGGTGGGGGAGGACTGAAATCATTGACTAGAGGGAACTGTGTGTCCTGGTTAGAGCAGATACCCAATCTGTCTCAGGATCACGGTGATCTTTCAAGTCTACATCCAAATTCAAATGGGTTTTAGCTACTTTCACAGGCGAAGCTTCTCCCAGAAGTAACCCCAGCAGCAACAGGCTGACCTTGTTGTTATTGTTGTTGTTGTTGCTGTTACTGCTGTTGGAATTGTCAGGAAAGCAAGCTCGTGATGTCTGTGATCCTTTGGCAAGAGCAGAGTCTACTTTTTTGATCTAATCTGGTCTGAGCTTCCGTCTGGCCCAGGCTCTGTCCTCAGTGTCTACAACCCATTAATCATATGTGGTGCCATAAGGCTAGTTTTTGTTAAAGTAACGGCTTCAAAAGTTTTCCAGCTTGGATTTTAGCACGATAATTGGAAAATCTGAGTGAAAATTCAATTTTAGCTATCGTTAAAGAGAATTTTTCCCTTTAAGTCCCAAAGCCATGTCAACATTTTTCAAGACTCTGTGAATGTTTCTCATCCACAAAACATCACACGCTTAAACGCTTTCATCTACAGAACTACTTGAGATACTTTTAGGGCTAGGGATCTAGCTTAGTGGCATAAGCACCTGCCTGGCAAGTGCAAGGTCCTGAGTTCGACTCCCATTACCAGAAATGATATTTTTGATGCATCTTGAAGTTCTGGTTAAAGATAATCTTAGAAGAAAATATTCAGAATTCTTACCTCTTCAGTTCCCAAAGCCTGAGGCTCACTGGCAGATCTGGCTGTTGAGAAAACAGAGGGAAAAATGTATGTTTTAGGAGAGCAAAAACCAGCATAATACATTAGAGCAAATGAAGGCTCTGTCACCAAGGATGGAAGTAATGGTGGTATATATATATATATTTTTTTGTACTGGGTATCAAACTCATGGCCTTGCGCTTGCCAGGCAGGCGCTTATGCCACTGAACTAAATCCCCAGCAAAGGTGGTATGGTTTTAAGGGCAGAGAGTTTTACAGGTTCACAATTTTAAGTCCAGAAACATGCTGTGAACTTCTTTTCTCTTAAGAAGCAGATACAGTATATGAAATAGCAGTTCATTTCTTTGTGAAATTCGCTAGCTTGCAAGAAAATATGAACTCACGAAGGCTGCATAGTAATCAAGGGGAAACAGTTCCTGGTGGCAGAGATTAGGTACCTGTGTCATGGGAGGAATGAGCACGAGCTCTCCTCCTGACCCAGCCTGATTTGTTCCTCCAGGATCAAAGCTGCAGAGATGGGAGATACTGGGTCCAGGGGTTAGGGATGGAGGTAGAATATATACAGCTTGTATTTATCTGGCAGGGCAGGACATGTTATTGGTTAGCAAATGTATCTTTAGCACCCAATGCTTCCACAGGCTGTTTAGAGATGGAAAGGCATTCATACCTCTAACCATGAATGCCTACTGTGGCTGCTGAGCAGCTGGCTGAATTCTGCCTCGTACCCAGGGTGCCTCGGATCTGAGAATGAGAAGGTTCCCACATGGAGGAGCTTCCTTCCTCTTAAAAACTGACAACAGGCCCAGTCCCAAAGCCTCAGGGGCCACTTCACCTTTCCTATTTTGTTCTGAAACAGGATGAAGAGTCCTTTGATTGTGGGTAGAAATCAAATTCTCATTGGGTCCCAGAACCCAGTGAACATCAGTGTCTCTGGAAATCTCACACCGCTCCAGGCTGGCAGGTGTGTTGCCATTTAGACCCAACGAACCTTATTCCCAGACTACTCTACCGGCTCAAATGTTTTACAATGAGCCTAAGTTATTTACAAAACCATTATCTCATGATTAATGACAGCAAAGGGAAAGAAAACAAGCCAAGGGCAAAAAAACAACCTATTTTCGGAGAACGAGCCCTGGGGATAAGAAGGGCTAAGTGGGACTTGCACAAGGAGCCTGTACAAGGGTGACGCACACCAGCACTCAGGTCTATTATGCCTCCCAGCGTCGAGTGGCCCAGCCTCTCTGCACAGAAGCTTGGCACTTCTTCTCAAGAGACGCAGGCATGTTCCCAACCATTACTGCAGTGACACCACTCCTCGACATGAACAACAACGATGATAACAACCATGACGACAAAAGGTAGACAAAGCATGATTGCCATGGGGTTGCAAAGAGCCTAATTATCAAAATACAACCTCCTAAACTAAATAGAAACTCCACGCGGTAGAACAAGCAACAGACACAAAAAAGTTGAAATGATGAGGAAAACACAAAAACCACATGTGATACCATTAAGTGAAAAACAGGCAAGTATAAAATGTCATAACCAGTGCGACTTCGATTGATTTTCGAGTACTGTATATAAATTTAGGTATACGGTAGTCCCTCCTTCCAGAGGTTGCGCTTTGCTTGGTATCAGTTACTTGCAGTCAAACAAGATCTGAAAATATGAAAGGGGAAATGCCAGGAATAAATAATCCCTACTCTGAGTTTAAATTGCACCCTACTCTGAGTCATGTGATGAAATCTCACACGTTCGCCCCTGTCCAGGACATGAATCGCGTCCTTGTGCAGAATGTATAGATGCTACCCGCCTCAGAGTCACTTGGTAGACATCTCAGTTGTCAGCTCCACTGCTGGGAGATCTCACAGAGTTTGGGTTCCAGTTACCCTTCATGGTGGCCCTAAGGCCATGTCACTCCCTGAATCATCTGTCATCACAAGAAGGGGAAAGGCAGTATTATGAGATATCTCGAGAGAAAGACTAGATTCACATAATTTTTATGACAGTATACTAGTATAATTGTCCTACTTTATTATTGTTATCTCTTACTGTGTTTAGCTTATAAACTAAACTTCGCTATAGGTATGAATGAATGGTATGAATATTCAGGTACCTTCCTAAGTTTCAGGGATCCACTAGTGGTCATGCAATTTATCCCCTAGAGATAAAGGGTACATGATATTTTTCTACTGTATATTTTCTTCTGTATGTTTTCTATATAATATTTTCTAATGTATCATACATATACATGCTAATATAACATTTTACATATTATTCAGACACAATATTATGTGCAAACAATGTTTTGTAGTATGCGTTATGCATGATATCTTTCTGATACCTATATATTTTTCAGAAAAAAAAGGAAGGAGATACATCAAAATGTAAACAAACTATTTCCTCTGTTTTACAGGGCATTGGGATGGGCAGAAATTGTTACTATGGCCCTGAATCTGATCTCCTTTTCTTCCATGTCTTTAATAGAAGTCTTAGCTATGCACATGATACACCAAAAGTAGCTGCTTATTTTTTTCAGCCTCCCTTGCCGCTAGGTGTGTGGCTATGTGAGCAATAGCAGTGAGACAGAAGCTAAAGTGATACATGAAACTTCTGGGCAAGGCCTTCCCCTTGCACCTGTCTTCTTTTGGACTGGTGATAGTGGGGTCCTCATGGAAAACCACCTTAGACCGTAAAAGCAAGAGAACCATGCTGGGTAAGATGCACCAACATGATTGGAAACTCCTGAATCCCTGCATACTCATGTAGAGTAGAAGTATCTTATCCATCATGGGTAACCCACCTGAATATAGTTCTGTTACAGAGAAATAACTTATAACCCTTGTCAGCCACTGTAAAATCAGGCCTCCATTATACTCAGTTCAACCAATAACTACGTTAATAAGTGGGACCGTTCCTATAGTTTCTTTACAATTTTCAGTATTTTTCAAATTTGCAATGAATGACTTCCATGATCAGAAAAAAAATTAATTTTTTTACTAATATGAGAAAATTAAACACAAAATGAAGTTCTGGCAATAGATGCCTACTTTTCACATACGAGAATGAAAGTAAAAAATCTATGGAAGTAGTTAAGTCACACAGCAAGACATATCACACACACAAACTAAAATTTATGAGACCGAGCAGGGTGTGGTGGCACATGCCTGTAATCCTGGCACTCAGGAGGCTGAAGCAGGAGAATCTCCACAAGATTGAGGCCAGCCTGGGCTACATAGTCAGTTCGAGACCAGCCTGAACTGCACAGTGATACCTTGTCTCAAAAAATCCAAAAGAAAAAATTTGTAAGACCCTTTAGTCACACCTCACTTTATTTCAAGTCTTTTGAAAAAAATACTTTTAATAAGGAAAAGTTGCCTCAATGCTAAGTAAAGCCTGCTTTCAAAATCTACTTGAAATATGCTCTAAGAATAAAATTTCAGTCAATATATTATAATTATACATTTAAGAGGCTAGCCAGACTTAAAGTGAATTCAGAAACATCTTTAAAAACAATTCTCTATGCTCCCTCATATTTAGATTAATGGCATTTGCTCCTCACATGGAACCATTTGGTTAATTCCTTCGGTCATTCCATTGGCCCAAGAGCACTGGATGCCACCACCCAACGGTGTGCTTTGATTTTCTTCTCCCTGGCACAATGACAGATTCAGCAGACATCCCATAACTTCCCTGTCTCCTTGATGACCCATGAGCCTGTGTTGTAAAACGGTTGCCCAAGGTGAGAACCATACACAGTCCATAAAACATAGACACAGGGTCTACTTATGAATCAGATCAGAAACAAGGATCTAATCACAACCACCCTCTAACTGGATAAGGGTAATACACCGAGGATCATTTAAATCTGCAATAATGCTATGCCGATGGCATTTGGCACCTGTTAAAGGACAATTAGAGCCTTATTCCTGTTCGGCAGGCTGACCTCAGAGACTTGCAGGTAATTATGCAGCAGGTAAAGAAACTATTTTCTCCCCTTCTTCCCAAGAGAATGCCAGTTGGTTCTTCTCTCCCCTGTGAAATGCAATGCGTAACAATACCGGGCAAGCTCCTATTCCACAAGCAAGGCAAGAAGCTGGCACTCCTGGCCTCCCCTCTCGGGATCCTGGCCTCCCCTCTCGGGATGCCAGTCAGCGTGTTCCCAGGAAAGCCATGAACTCTGCCCTGCAGCAGGCAAATCAGAGCTGACCTTCGAAGCTCTGAACTGTCCGTTTCTCTCCTCTCTTCCCTCTCCGGAAACATAAGCAAGCCAACTCAACAGGACTAATTACCATGGTAACAACACGCACTGTGATTATGAGTGTGTTTGTTTTTTAAAATGACTCACAGATTGTTCCCCCAGAAGCCTCAGACACACAGGTTTCTGGCTGGTTTATAAAATGCACCTAAAGTTTCTTTGCACATTTCTCGTTCCTGTTAGTTTACCTGGTGTGATGGACAGAAATCCATCAAATCAAATCCAGCATGTCTTCTCCTTAAAGATAACAAAAAAAAAAAAAAAAAAAAAAAAAAAAAAAAAAAAAAAAAAAAAAAAAAAAAAAAAAAAAAAAAAAAAAAAAAAAAAAAAAAAAAAAAAAAAAAAAAAGAAAGAAAGAAAGAAAAAAGAAAACCAGAAGGAACAACAACAAAAAAAGCCACTTGGTTCCTTAAACACTCCAAGATTAATCAATCTTCAGTTTGTAATGAAATTAATTGAGTTTGTACACTGAAGACAATTAATCTGTTCCTAATTTAAATAATTAAGGTACTTCATAATGTAGTTTTAGAGGTTCAGATGAACTAATCTGGTGAAATAAAATCTGAAGTAAAAAAATAGCATATAAAATAGCTTAAATAGGGGCACAAGGTCCATGTAAAGTGTTATAAAATAATACACGTGCCAGGCACATTGCTGTAATCCCAGCAAGTCAGGAGGCTGAACAGGAGTGTTGTTATTCTGAGACCAGCATGGTCAACATAGCAAGACCCTGTCTAAAAATTAAAAAAAAAAAAAAAATGGGCTTGGGACATTGCCTTCTCTGGGTTCAATCCCCAGTACCACAAAATGAAAACAAAAATGAAACAGGATAAATGTAAATCTTAAATACCAAGATGTTCAAAACCAATGACTAGAATGAAGTCATTTATTTTCAAAACCTGACCATGAAAAAGTCCAGCCAGTTGGAAGCAATGTGAGCTACTTCCCTGTATTTATTCGACACATCTTCTTTGAGGTTTTGTTCACAGTACTGTTTATAATTCAGCGTCACAAGCAAGCAGAAGGAGGACCACAGTCCTCTCGTGTGGACAAAGATCCCGGAGGTGGCTCGGGGCATCATCCTCTCTCCGAGAGCCCTGTCCCCGTTGAGGCACATTCTGGACAGAGCTCTCAGCCACTGCTGGTCAGTACGGATGGTGACACCTGCGGAACTCAGGTTCGACCTTGGTGCTACTGTGGACTCCTACAAAAAAAATACGCTGGTAATACTAGCATGCTGGTTTCCTCTGCGGGAAATGGAAATGAACCTAAGTTTAAAAGAAACTTAAATGAGAAGTATTTACACAAACCTATTGACGTTAAATCTCTCGACACTAACACATACTACAACATTACACACACACACACATGCACACACACATGCACACACACAGTCATTTCAAATCAAATCAGACACATAAGCTTAAACAGCACATGGTTTGTCTTGCGTAAGAAAACCAAAGTATAAGTAAATTAAAGAGCAAAATAAAAGATAGATAAGAGGAGACATTGAGATAGGTCTTTTGCAGATGGGAAGAGGACCCAGAGATGGTGAGAGGGGGAGGGGAGCTAAGGGGAGGAGATGAAAAAAGAATTGAAGCATTGTACATATGGACCAACTCCACGCAAGGCACGCAATCTTTAGGTACTGTACACGGGCACTAATGAAAATCAAGAGTAAAAGATAAAGTCAAATAACAGAAAATTACTCTCATCATCGACAGAGCTACATGTTTTATGTACCATTGCTGATAATACATTTTTTTCCCCTATGGAGTTTAAAGAGAAAACCAGAGTAGTCAGGATAAGCTAGAGTCTTCTGAGGTAACAATAGCTAAGACAGCAGAGTTTGATTCTCACCCTCATACCATGTCCATCGGGGCAAAGGAGAGACCTGTTTGTTGTGATCTCTATTTAAGACCCTGGCTTACGAGGGCAATGACCACTGCAGTCCTTGTACTACTGCCCAGGGCCAAGGATGTGGCTGCCGCTCACATGTCACTGGCCAGTGGACGGGGAAGTGCAAGCTTAGTATGAGTTCGGGAAGGAAAGCTGGAAATAGTTATGGCCAAGCCCATGGGTTCCTGAACGAATGGTGCAAATCCGAGACTAACTTCACAAAGTCAGAACATCAACATCTGACTATCCCCGGGGACAGGTCTCCTGGTTTGACTCCCAACTCCATGATCTGAGAACCTGTGATTAACTCCGGGCTGTAACAATCACCTCTGCTAGAAATTGGTAAGAACTCCTTGGATGAAATAAAAGATAATCGACTACAGATTTGCAGTAACAATAACAATTATACGAACAATAGCTGCACTTCTTGGATAATGACTATAATTTAAGCGCCATGCTAAGTAAACATTTTACTTCTGTAATTTTCTCCAATTTTGTGAAGTAGGTATCGTTCTTATTATTCCCCATTTTATAGATGAGGAAACAGGCACAGAAACTTAAAGCCAATTGTCCAAGAGATTCTGATGTCAAACCAGTCCTTTAACTACTTTGCTGTCGTGTATATTATACCTTAGAATATTAATTTTCTACACTACTATATTTTACAGTTATTTTTAAGACAAAATGAAAGACTAGGTTTTTTTCTTCTTTTTGCCTAGGAATTCTAATCTTTTCTTTTTCTTTTTCTTTTTTTTTTTTTTTTTTTGCGGCACCGGGTCTAATCTTTTCTTAAATGTGTCCTATTTTAATTTAAAATGCCTTAGAGCTGTTCAATATCAACTTTTTTCTAAAGGAAAAAATGATAAAACTCTTAATGAAATGATTTAATGCCCATATGTGGCATATTCCTAAATACGTGAGGTTTTACAAAATGGCAAAGGATCAATTTATTTCTCAAAAACAATGATCTACAATAACAATGAGATTTTTTTTGTCTTTTCTTGATTAAATTTTTTTCACATTTTTTTTCTTCCCGGTTCTACAGAGATCAGATAAATACCCTTCTTAAACAGAGCTCTGTTGGCAAAGCCTACAAATTAACTTTACTTTCCTGTTTAAAAATGCAAATGTAAGAGTAGGAGGCACGCAGTCATTTATTACAGAAAAGTACTCCTACCATTAATGCTTAGTCTATGACGGTGAAAATGCAGAGAAATACACCTTACAGATGAGCAGTCAAAACACTGTCATGACAGCAATTCCACTGAAATCTCCCTTTTTTACCACTATGGCCTCATGCACTGCCTCTCAAACATAACATCAGAGGAGAAGTAGGCAGCATGAAGGAAGTACAACTCTAAAGGCCCTGCATACGTGGTCTCTGGAGTTGCAAAGTGGAAACCTATTATCTAAATAATGCATAATCAGAAATCCCAGAGATTATTCATCCCTCTCTTACAGGTGCTGGAATCAACAGAACAGATGCCTCTCTAGAGAAAACCAGGTTGCCATGCAAGTCAGACAGACTTTAGTCACAGGACCTTTGGTCTCTAGGAGCTCATTACTCAGCCCAAGGTGGATTCTATTTAGATCAAATTGATTTAAATGACCAGTCAGGAAGACTCAAATTGAATTATATATATTCTTCTACAATACAGAAATGAGGGGTTGGTTGTCTAAATTAAATGCTGTCCCTGCTGCTTTCTTAGGAGTCCATACATTTCCTTCTGGAATATTCTGTTTAGAAGGTTTTTCTTTGTCTCACTTCAGAAGCCTTCTGTGTTTTCCTCCTGAATTCTTTCTCCATCCTACCTGGGTCATCACCATCAACAAAAACAAACTGAAGGAGAGGGGGAGAGAGAGAGAGAGAGAGAGAGAGAGAGAGAGAGAGGGAGGGAGGAAGAGAGAGAGAGTGTGTGTCTTAAAGGGAAATGCTACATGGGCACTATTCAATTCAAACCTGTGTGATCTTGGTAAGTTGCTTCGTCTTTTTCAGTCCTGGTATCTTTATTTATAAAGTAGTAATAATAATAGAGGCAAACTCCATTGGCTGCTATTCAGTGCCATCTAACACTCCTTTCTTGCTAATAAAACCAGACCTGGTTCCTCACGTCTAGGGACCAGGTTGTCCCGAGAAGCTGGGTGCTTCAGTGCCTCAGGAGGAAATTTAGATGACCAAGCACAGTGAATTCATTCAGCTGCTCACTGATACCTTAGGCATGTAAGTTGGGAAGGGAATTCTGCTGGAGAGAGCTGTCTGTCCCTTTCAAGAGTTGCATGAGAAGAATTTGGCCCCTTCACTGTGGCTGTAGGTACTGAAATCTATCTGCCTTTTCTGAAACGGTAGTCATCTCCACACAGCCAAGGCAGGCAGCCTAACACAGTAAATCTGCTGAGGGAGCTAAAATGGGAGGAAGGAAAGAATCCATGTTGCTAAAAACACTGTCCAACTACTAAATAATTACCTCTAATGCTGCCCTCCCTTAAAGTCTTGAGATAAATTTCCTATGGTTTAAACCACGTTGGTAGGGCACTTTTTTTTTTCTTTTCTTACCCACAGCCAAAAGTAACCTGGTAGAAAAATATTGCCCTCGCCTCACAGGATTATTTTAAAAACTAGTCAGAAGCAGTGATGTATACGGAGTATTCAGCATAAACTGAACGCTCAAAATGCGGGTTCCCAACTCAACTCTTGAAGTCTGCTGATCTTCAAACGCGAGTGAGGTCTTTACTCTGGTTTGAAGAGTCCTCTGTAAGGTTCTCCCTGGTTCCCACAACAGAATTAAGGACAGAAATAATTGTTTTCTTTTCTCTATTCATCTATGACATAATACCAATTACCTCAAGTTATTGTTTTCTGGGTTTTTTCCTTTTTCCTAAGATTATTTTAAACAATAAGAATGGTATTTAATTCAGACAACAAAACCCATAGAGCTGATTGTAGTGTAGGAAATATATATATATATATGGAGTAGTCTTCCAGACGGTCAGTGTAAATCAATTTTATACATATGGAAAATCTAGCCCATACCAAGTACTCAGAAGAACAGCTACCTAATTTAATTGAAAATCCACTTTCTATAGAGGAAAACATCTAAATTATTGTACATGTTACAAGGGGTGATACAATAGAAAAAATATGATTTTTAAAAAAATGTTTACAATAAAAGATACACTGACATTAATCCCCCTCCAAATACTCTTCTCTCTTTGAACACACTTTTCCCATCATTCTTGCCACTTCCTGAGCAGTTCTGGAAGCCCTTGGCATGGAGGCCACCCCCAGCCTAGGTCATGCTGTACCTGTGGTTGACTCCTCATCATCAGTTATGATTTGGTCAGTCAAATGCCCCCTCTTCAGAGAAGTCTCAGGTGTTACTCACAAAGCTGAAGTCCCCATTTACCACCGCCAACCTATGCACAATCTCTGTCATCCAACCTGTTTCTATTCTAACCCGCCAGAGCATGTGTCCCTACCTAATAGGTTTTTTTTTTTTTTTTAATACAAGGAATTGAACTCACAACCTCACACTCGCACTATACAGGCAGGCACTGTACTGCTGAGCTATATCCCTGGCCCTTATATTCTTATATTGTAATGTTTTTTTTCTGTTAAAGGATTCCAATTCTGGCTGATTGTGAATGAGTCAGTCCAGGGTGAGGCTGGGACATAGATACTTTTTTAAAGTACCTCTCATGATTTCTCTTGTGTAGCTTGATCTAAAATCACAGTTTAGGGGTTGAGTCTCAAAACCAGAATGTAAGTTCCAAGAAAATGAACAACTGGATTTTGTTCTCTGCTGTCTCCCTGGCATCTTGATGGGCATGTGGCACACTGCAGATGTTTACTTAAGCCTTGTGGACAGACCGAGATCAACTGAATTGTGATTATTTCTGTATTTGTCTGTTTCCCCCAGAAGTCTGTGGACTCCTGGAAAGCAAGTATTAGGTTTAGCTCACTTTGCATCAAAACAAAACAAAACAAAACAACAACAACAAAGAAAACAGTTGGTAACCAAGGATGGTGGTGCATGGCTATAATTTCAGCACTTGGGGAAACTGAGGCAGGAAGATAACAACGTGGAGCCCAGCTTCGACAACCTAGCAACTTAATGAGATCCTGTCTCGAAATGAAAAAACAGAGAATAGAAAAGAAAAGATTGGGGACACAGCTCAGTGTGAAGAGTCTGGGTTCATTTCCGGCTCCCCAAGGGAGGGGGGAGTCAGTCGAGAAGCTGATTAAATGAATGGATGTTACACAAAGTGCGCTGTGTGCTGCGAAGTTGACGATGGTAGAGACAAACCCAGAGGTGGCTGCTGGCCTCAAAGCGCCTGCCACATGTTTAAAAGGGGGGAAATGCCGAAGGCTGTTTTGTGTCTATATACTCGGATGAAGTAAATGTGGTGATGAAAGAACAGGAGATACAGAGGTGAAGATTGTTTCCAATCAGGGAAAGAAGGAAAAAAACACAAGAAGGCTTCACAGAGGAACAAATCCAATTCATGACCTAATCACAACCCCCAGAGGCCCTACCTTCTTCTATAACCCCACTGGGGATCAGATTCCAACATACGACTTCTGGGGAACACAAATATCTAGACCATCACATTTTTCATTTTCTTTTTCTTCCTTTCTAGGTCAAATTAACATAGGCTTTCCTTCAAGAGCAAAGTCTCTACTTGCCCTCTCCATTCCTTCTCCCGCTTAGTTTCTAAGCAGTTATGTTGACAATGCCTTTGTATCTTTCGGACATATGCGGTTTCTTCTCTTCATTGGTCCTTTCCTCTTTGTCTTAAACATGTCTCATTCTTCCATGCACCATGAGTTAATTAAAAATGAAGGAAGCAGCCGGGCGTGGTGGCGCACGCCTTTAATTCCAGCACTCAGGAGGCTGAGATAGGAGGAGCGTTGTGAGTTCGAGGCCGGCTTGGGCTACAATGTGAGCGCAAGACTGGCCTGAGCTACATAGTGCGACCTTGCCTCAAAAAACCAGGGCTGGGAGTTTGGCTCAGTGGCTTAAATGCCTGCCCTGGCAGGTGTGAGGTTGTGAGTTCAATCCCCGGACCCTGGGGGGCTAGCTAGCTCTTCCAGCCTAAAGACACACGGAAGGTGCCATCTGTGAGAAACAGGCGGTCATCAAACATCTAATCCACATGCCCCTTGATTTTGGGTTTCTCAGTCTCCTAAATTGTGAGAAATAAATTTCTGATGATGCCCGCACAGTCTATAATTGCTAAGTTTTGGAAACAGCCTAAATGCCCATCAACTGATGAATACATAAAGAAGATGTGATTTTTGTACACAATGGAATATTACTTAGTCACAAAGAAGGATATACTTGAGCCATTTCTAGGTAAATGCACACACCATGAGACCATACTTGTAAGTGAAATAAATAGGACATGCATGTGTAAATATTGCATTGTCTCCCTGGTGTGAGAAATTGAAGGAGTAAATAAGGACCAAATTACAAAACAGATATTGTGAAATAGGAAGAAAATGTTCAAATGGGAATGGGAACTGGGTGGGAGGGAGGAAAATGATAAAATTAAGAAAAGAAGGATAAAGTGGAAACAAAGATTTGCAAATAAGGAGGGGAAGAGTGGTTGAAGGGTTAGGGCTGGGGCTAGGGGTTAAAGGGAAGGGAGGGGAATGAGAAAAAAGGAGAATCAAAATATGTCATGTAAAAGTGCAAGTTCCCTATGATGAATGTGATCCTTATGTATATCTAAAATGTACCAAAAAATTTAGGTAATTCAAAAAAAGAGATAGCAGGACTGGTCCTGTTTTACCTCAAACTTCAGTACACAGTGGTACACATCTAGGAAACATGCTAACATGAAATTTGATAACTGAGGATTCTCTTTTTAAAGATTTAATGAAGACCTGTAGAGCTCGTTTGAACACTGACTTCCATTAAACACAATCTGTTCTTCTTAGCATAAAGGGTTTTCAGGAGCCACATGGATCTCTAATACTGTCACCAGAAAATTTAAACCTTTATTCCACGTTGGTATCTTTCCACTGGCATAAATTTGGACACACAAACTCTGTGTTCAATAGGGCATTAAATTTAAATTTACTCTCTTTTTCCCAAAAAAATAATTTAATCTTACAAACAACTTAAGAAGGACAAGCTAAAAAAGACTTTCTCTATCCATTTGCCCTCATATGGAAGGAAGAGAAACAAAGTGAGGTTTGGGAGATGAAGTAAGAATCAACTGCATGACTCTAAATCCCAAGTCTACATCATTATCCACCATGGTTGTGGGCTGGGGGCTTGATGGAGGCTAGGTCACCCCAGGTCATTTTCAGCTTCACCCTTCTACAATGTCCCAGCCCACGGACTAGGTCATTTCATTTTATTTTTAACTGACAAATAATGACTGAATGCATTTATGGAGTATAACAGGATGTTTTCATACATGTGTACATGGTAGAATGAACAAATCAGGTTAATTAATGTATCTATTACTTTGGAGGCAAAGTATGACTATGATTCTGTCTTAGTTATTTTCTCATTGCTGAGACAAAATACCTGATGAATGGAGTTAAGCGAGGAAGGGTTTATTTAGCTCACAGTTTGTAGAGGTGCAGTCCGTAATCCACTGGCTCCAAGCAGGGTGGCACATGGCAGAGAGGCAACCACTCATCGCAGTGGAAGGCAGCAAAAGAACCAGTGACCCTGACAGTGTATTTCTGCCTCTTTTATATACATCTAAGCTGCTAGGATTAGGGTGGTGACAAACCAATCATTGAACTGATCACATATCCTTAATCCCAGCATCATGATACACTCTAGATTCAGCCACCTCTGAAAAGGCCCCCATGACTGCATGAGGCTCTGGGGGGACATCTAGACACAAACCGTAACACTCTGTAACTCTTCTCCCGTCTCAGCCTAGTAAGGCGAGCTGCCTGGGTTGTCATAGTGACTGTAGAATGACAGACTTGCAAATTAAATGCAATGGAGGATCATGGTCTGCAAACTGCCATTACACTAACACCCAAGCACAGAAGGTATTACAAAAAGTTCAAACTCTGTAAAGTCAGTGTCTGCCTCCCTACCACCAAGCTCAGATGTGACTGCTATTAAAGAGTCCTCCTTAGTCTTTATCCCCAGCTCTCTTCCTAGCCAGGGGTTTTGGGATTAGGAGTGAAATCTGCAGTAGAAAATGAAACAGAAAGGTTCTTTATGTTTAAAAGTGAAATCTGGGTTAGAGTCATATTTTGTTAACAGAAACCTATCTCAGAAACTCATTCCTTATTTAATTACAGTAGCCCCTCTACATTGGTAACGCTCATCATTTTAAAGGCAAGAACAATTTAGTACTTCAACTTTTCCTTTTTGTTTTTCTGACTTTGTTATTAGGCATTTTTTTTCCATCCTGAGTAGCTTCAATAATGAGTGGGGATGGATCCGAAAACCACAAAAGTAACAGCTGTCCAGTGACACCTTAGTGGTGGCCTGGTCCACAACTTGACCAGTGAGATCACTAGTATGACTGTCCATGAGAAGGGCTTGAGCTACATGATCAGGCTTTTGATATCACCGATTGGTAGGACCTAGGCATATTTTCTTACTTTTGATTTTTCACCTTTTTAGAAAAGTACAAATTTGGGCAGGAATGAGGCATATACAGATTAAATAGGAATATGATAATCATAATCTAATGACGTAATGTTAAGAGATCTCACTATTTAAAAATGTCTCCTCAAAGATGACTCAATTAGAAAGCAGTGGAGGACTTGAAAAGACATTTCTCCAAAGAGGATACGGTAAAGACCAATAGGCACATGAAAATTCATTCAACACCACAATCAGTAGGAAAATGGAAATCAAAGCACAATGAAATACCACTTCCTACCCATTGGGCTGGATTTATCTGAAACAAAAACAAAAGGTGTTGGTGAGATGCGGAGAACCCTCGGTCCTTGTGCACCTCTGGTCCAGCTGTTGTGGAAAATACTATGGGGATTCCTCAAAAATTAAACATAGAATTACTATATTCCAGCATTTCTGGACATCCAATGATGTTAAAACAGGAAATTTAACAGATATGTGTACATCTTACTCATTACAGCCTTATTTTTAATAGCCAAAAAGTGATCCAAGTGTCTATCAAAAAATGAATGCATCAGTACTGTGTGATATACACAAAGAATGGAATATTACTCAGTCTTAAAAAAGAAGGGAAATCTGACATGTTCTGCAGCATGGATAAACTTTGAAAATGATACACAAAGTGAATTCAGCCAGTCATACAAGGGCAACTATGGTCTGATTCCACTTATGCAAGTTCCTTAGTCAAACTCATAGACACAAAGTGGAATGGTGTTCCCCTGGCAAGGCCTGCAAGGTGAGAAGAATGAGGAATTACTCTTCCCTAGGTCCAAGTTTCCATTTTGTAAGATTAGAAGAGTGCTGTGGATGGAAGGGGTGACTAACAGAGCAGTGTGATTGTAACAACACCACAAAGCTGTACACTTAAAAATGGTTAAGACAGGAAATTTTATGTGATGAATATTTTTCACAATAAAGCCTCCTCCACCCTGAGAGGCCAAGATCAAGGATATGCTAACTTTGCCTTATGCCACCAAAGGAGAAGAAAAAAAAAGGCCCTTTAGTCTCTTCTAGGTACCAAGCACTCACTGATCCACACACAAAGGCAAAAACCAAGCCAAACAAAAACCAGGTACTACTGATCCTTCTCTACAATGAACACACCAAGGGTCATAAATTAATTAATCCACCAGGTCAAGTAGTAAGAAGCAGAGGCAGGAGGCAAAGCTGGGTCTGCCCGACTTGGAAGCCTGTGTTCTTTTCACTCCCTGGTGTTCTTTTCTTCTCCCTACAGAAGTCTTTTGTGAACAGGCTCTCTGCTTTGGCGACAGAGCTTTTCGACTTAAAAGTTGGGTCTGCCTTCTGAAGTCGACTAAAAAAAAAAGTCAGCTAAGCAAGCACACCCACTACATGCCCACCATATGAGGCCCAGGGCTGGCCACGAATAATGGAATCACGTTCCCATTCAGCCGCTGGCCATATGGTAGAAGAAAGACACAATTAAAATTGCAGTCGACTCCCTCAAAAGCCACTGAATACTCTGAGCAAAAGCATTCTGTCTTTCAATATTCCATATGGCCAGGAGAAGTGAAAATAGTCTCCTTTTGCAACAGAGGAGCATAGTCATCTTTTTTCCTAAACATTCGACCATCACAGTTACTGGTGTGCTGTTACTAACATTCTGCTTCAAGCTAGAATTGGGCAATTAAGGAAACATTCTGTGCTGTACAGAAAGTAGGCACCTCTTAGTTGTTTTCAGAAAGATAGCAGGGGGCCCTCTTGACTTTACTGTGCCTATTGGTTAAGGTTTTACATTCTGACCCTTATGTGAAACACACACACACAGAGGAGTAATGCACGTTTTCTATACCTCCCCAAACAAAGCAGGGTGTTGGCACTATCTAGTGATGACATTCTGTGCATGCATCAGTACCAAAGTCCAGCCCAGATTCCCAACGGTCCACCTCGTCTCAGGCCATGCAGTTTGATTATGGGTCTCCGTGACCCAGCCTGAATCGCCTATCTGGGAAGATTATCATTACATATTTCGCTCAAGGATGCGAAAGGAAATGGACGTGGGGAATCTGAGACATGACTTGTTTCACCCAGAGCTTCGAATAAATTCAGCAAACCCTTCCGATGGGCTCTGTGGTTTCAATACCAATAACAGTCTGTCTCTTAGGAATGGTGCAGGTTTACTTTAATGAAAAGCCTCAGAAAAAATAGACATTTTTCTTTACTATCAATATAAGCTTCCTGTCTCTGAAAACGCTACTCGACAAATTCTAGGGAGCTAAATCAATATTGTAAAGATGGCAAATAAAATAAAATAAATAAAATAAAATAAAATAAAATAAAATAAAATAAAATGAAAACAGCAACACCCAAACCCTCCAGCCCTGTAACCCCTAGGGACCATCAGAAAGGTACACACATTCTCAACTGCTATTGTTTGTTCTTTCAAAACTTGTATTTTAAGAATTTATGAGCATCCACATAAAGCCATTTTATTGTTTTCACTCCACGATAAGCAGTTTTCTTTCTTTCCTTTGAAAGATTATCTCCTTTCATTATAAGAACCCAAGAAAAACCCTTTTGTCAGTAACCATTATTGCTTAACCACACTTTTTGTTGAAGATACAAAGCTTGATTTAAAAACAAAAAATCACGCTACTTGAGGCTATTAAACTATTTCTCTTATATATCCTTCCAAAAGAACCTCACAGTCTCAGCTCTAACCCTACTTATCACACTTTTATCAATCATTCATAAACATGAACAAGTCAGGACCCTCATTAAGAGTACCCATTGCTCAGGAAATTAAAGAATAATAATTAGGCTTGGATTGTACTACTCCCAGCTTTGTACAGCATACAAGCCTAAGGAAAGAGCCCCGCTCACATTTACATTTTGTCCCTGATGAGGTGAATTTCCACCTTGACCCAGAGATGTATTGAATCCACGTAAATATCACATCCAGCACCCAGCAGTTACCCCCCTAGACCTCCACGCTCCTGCAAAGGAGGATGCAACTTTAGGCTAAGACCCACTGGCAAATGGTAGCGGTTTCCGAGGTTTTCCTGCAGACAGTCACACAGAGCTGAGGGAGGAAGACATCGTTTTATTTTTTTCAAAGGTAAATACTGTCCCTCATGTAGGCAAGTCGACTCTTTGTTGACCAAATAAATAAAATCTCAGAACAAAAGGATTTAAGCCCCCACCTGCAAGAAGCCAAATCACAGCCATTATATTGCAAAGCACAAGGCAACCCCGGGTGTGGTAAGTAAAAGAGAATGTGCTTAATGCCTAAGGTTTCCCACAACTTAAACCCCTGGGCGACGACGAGAGGGCTGCAGCTCGGATGGCCGGACCCCAGCTTCTCAGCTCCAGTTGATTTCAACTCAGCCCTGCTTGTCTTCTTCCTACCGAGCTGGGCGAAGCGCTTCTCATATTCAGCCCGTTTTCCCAGTAAGTCACCAAAGCTAGGCACGGAGGAGGATTTTTGCTTTAAGAAAATGTGTCTCACATTGAACCATCACCCTCCAAAGCCCTTCTAAAACTGCCTATCCTAATCATTTCTCCCAACCCTAAAGCAGTGCACCCACCTTCTGTAGAAATCTGCCTTAAAATAAAAAGAGCCCACAGGCGCTGGTCAATTTTTGAGCGCCCCCCCCCCCCCCCCCCGCAATTAGAAAGGAGCAGCATGGAAAACGTGTCCTTTACCTTGGCTCCGGGGCTTGCTTGGAAGAGAGTCGCTTCCCCTCGCAGAGCCGCTCTTGCTTGCAGCGAGCTCCAGCCCAGCCCCGCGCAGCCCCGTCCAGCAGTAGTAGGAGTCGCCCACAGAGCGGGCGGGCGGCGGCAGCACTGTGTGTATGTGTAGCAGGCGGCTGCAGCCCGGGGACTAGTCCCCACCCAGCTTTGTCTTTAATCAGCGCTCTGGCTACAGGAAGCAGCGCATCACCCACTTCCTCCTCTTCTCGGTAGCTGTTAGCAGCTTTCTTCATTTCCCCCTCATTCCATTTCAGGGCTTACTCTAGTGCTTTTGCTTGCTCCGGGGCTACTGAGGGTGATTTGACACTGTCATCCTCTTGACCCCTTTGTCCCAAGTCCTTCTGGGGCTGGCTGTCTGTGGCTTCCTTCCTCTTCTCATTCCTGACAGCTTCCACTGCCTTGGTGGCTCCCCTTCTTGACACCCATGCCACTTTTTGAGCCTGAACTTGGTTTGTTGTTGTTCTTGCTCCTGCTTCTGCTATTGTTTTTACTGGGTCCCTGGCCAGGCTCTGGCCCTAAGATCCAGCACCAGCCTCAGCTGCACCCTCTGATCTGCAGTGGTTCCTGTCTCCTTGCAGTTGGTAGCTTCTTGCTGCAGAGTTTTCCTCCGTGGCCAACAGTCCAGTAGCTTCCTTCCTCCCATGTCCCGCTTGTACTCAGATTTTACTTAACCCACATGCTCAGCAAAAGGCAGCCCTCCTGGCAAGCATTTTTGTGGGACATAGGGGCCAAACTATGCCCTGCAGTGCAGGTATAATGCCAGCAGGTTTGCTTAGATGGAAAAAAGGAGGTCATGCTGAAGGCTGTGGATTCCAGCCCAGAAATAGGACCCCCCACACACAGCCCGGCAGGGCCCAGAGGACCCTAGTGGGCCTCCAGTCCCTTACTTCATTCTAGAAGGTACTGTTGACATGGATAAGGGCAGAACCAGCAGCCGGTCTGTCTGCCAGAGTCAAAATCCAAGCTGTCATTCCTGACTTTGTCCATTTGGGCCAATAATTTAACTTCCATGTGCCTCCGTGTCCTCGTCAGCAAAATGGAGATAGCAATGGTCATACCTCACAGGCGAAATCAGGATTAAGACCGGACAGAGATGCTAAGAATAGTTCGGGGAACAGGAAGTATTCAACACAGCTTTTATTACACAGCTTTTATTATTTTTAGAGGAGTTTAAAACTCAGAGTTGGCAAGTGACTTGTGCTGTCAGTGGTCAAACCAGAGTAAGGGCTTGGTTTTGCAGTTCCCCACAGTTAGTATATACATGAATTAGCCCTGAGCCCCTGCACAATTGCTCAAATTTTGAGCCATTTTTCCCTTATTGTCCAGACCGGGCAATGCTATGGAGCTGAGAAACCCTCCCTTGGAATCAGTACCTGTAAAGCTAACCTGCTGGCAACAGAGCCCGTTCCCAAACCCACTTCCTGTGCTTAGTCCTTCCTTAATCTTCCAGCAAGACAGGAAATGTGAGAAATCTAGGGCCAGGACAGGATAATTCGCTCAGTGAGCCTTTCTAACACACCTTGGGGACCACAGCACGTTCTCTGGCAGGTACGGAATTTAATTTCAACAAAATGTTCCGAGACAGTCCCAGGATGAGTTGTGTTTTGATTTAATGTTCCATGAACACAGTTTATTTTTTTTCCTAGAAATCTTTCATCAGAAAGGACCTGATGTCATCTCACTAGTATCTGAAAATTGCAAAATGGATTGTTTTAAAATGAAAACCAAGGAGCTACTTTTGAACCACCAGCAGATAGAATTATAGTATTAGAGGAAGACTTGGCAGAGATTCAACATAATGTGAGTTACCACCAAATTAGGAATCCTAATGCCAAAGGTTACTGGAACCTTTTACAATTTAAGCATACATGATGGCAAGTCTAAGAAAAAAGAGAAGCATGGTTGGAAAGATTATGGAAACTGGAAACAAGTTTTGGTTAATTTTAGATCAATAGGTTCTGGCATTAACTCTGGATTCAAACAGATTTTTTAAAAATAGTTCTTACATTTTCTCTCACTCTTCAGAAAAAATGGTTGGTTCGTATATTTAAACCTATGTAGGCAGGGCCAGGGATATAGTTCAGTGGCACAGCACCTGCCTGGCAAGTGCAAGGTTCTGAGTTCAATTCCTGGTCCTAAAAAATAAATAAATAAACCTATATTGGAAAACTCTTTCAAGCAATACAATCACTAGGAATTTGGCTTGCTGCCTTCTAATCTGTTTTTCCATCTCTGGCCATAAAACTCACAGTAGGTTAATCTGACCATGGCTGAGATGTACCCACCAAACTCTTCCAAGATAAAACCTAGGTTTTAAGGTTTTTCACTTCGTGCCATTAACCTCTGCTTTTAATTCTTCTCATAACCTCTTTTTCAGGAGAGAAAAACAAAGAATAGATTGGCCAAGAGAGAAGATTAATCCAGTTTATAGCTCTTAATATAAACATGGGAAGTACTAAGGCTACAAAATGTTCAGATTTTAGAAAAATGACAGAGTTTCATCTTACCATTGTAAGTTCACACCATCAATTATTAGACATGATTTTTTCCTAAATGCATTAGATCAGCGTCAAGATGAAAGCCTATAAAACACTTTAACACTCATCAAGGGCCCTATTCGCAGGTATTAATGCCTTGTATTTCTTCCATGTACCTGGTAGAGAAGGTCGATAATGAAAGAGACATAATTTTGGCCTGTCTGTCATGTATTATTGAGCATTCTAGCTGGATGTTTCTTGGAGGTCTTCTACTTCACAGTCCCCAAATTATATACGTTCAGCTTTATCCAAAGCCTACTCCTCGTTCTATAATCTCCATTTTACTGAATGAAGCATATAAATTAGTTGCCCACAGAAGCAACAGAATAATCTTGAAACATTTACTGAGTCTGAAAACCTCTGTTTCCAAAGCTGACTTACAAAGTTTTTCATCTTTCCATTGCTTTCTTCCAACTCATTTCTTTGCCTGAATGCTTCCTCTCTTTTTCTCTAGCCACTGTCTTTTTTCCTAAATGTTTTGAATTTTCTTGTAATAGCACAACACTCCCCATTTTGCCCTCCTACCTCTGGTCTCTCTTGAAGCCTTTCCCACCAAAATACGCTTTAAAAAACAAGTGTTGATCCTTTCACTGTTCTAATCCTTCACTTTCTCCCAGCCCTGTGGCTTATGGCCTACAAAGCTCTCTGTGGTGCTACCTGTCTACATGCCTTTTGTCACCTTACCACCCCAGAAGGTTCCTCAAGAAGCTCTATTCTTTTCTCCCCTGCCAGTTGACATGTGCTATTGCTGCTGCCCGACAGGCCCTGTTCCCTCCTCTGTTGTGTCTGCTGGTAAATCCTACTTATTCTTCAAGACTTTTCCCTCATTTCTTCCATTGTGAGCGCATGGTAGTTTGCCTCTGCCTCCATTTCAGCACCAGTTGCCTTAACGATTTGCTCTGTGTCCATCTTAGCCATTAGTAATTGGGCCTCTAAGGTTAAGGCTGTGTTTTATTCCTCTTTGCTTCTGTTAGCTTAACTAATATAGCAGATAGATCGCAAATGTTTGTACGGTGAACAGGCAATACTGAAAGAAATTCCAAAATGGTTTGTGTATTCTTCAGCCGACCTGGAAAAGGAGAAAAGGAAGTCTAAAGTGAGAAGTTGGTCATGGCGTAAGACACAATAATCCAATATTTCTTTTTGTAAACTGCAGAAAACCATACTACATGCACAAAAAATTCTGAATGTTTGTTATATAGGCAAATCTAAAGAATCCTGGGGCAATTTCTGGTCCCATTTCTTTCCTGAGTTGCTTATAAAGAAGTATAGTCTGGCAACAAAGAAGTAATTAAAGAAAAAAAAAAACATGTTAAAAGACACGGAAAATAGAAAAAAAAAAAAAAGCTATTTGCTCCATTTCTGGAGAGGCTTTGAAGAGGCCAATTGATAAGCCAGAAATCCTTCTCCCCGTCTCTCCTGCACTCTGTGGCCTTTGCCACCTCCCAGCTGACCCAGAGCCTGGACTCCAAGTCCCCAACGTTCCCTCCTGCTCCCTTCAGCCAGCTAGAACTGCTTTGATTGCTGTCTCTGCTTCTTTTGATTCTGATCTCTCTCTTCCCCTCTCTGTTCTCATTCTGTTGTCTCAAAGTCAATCCTGTGTGCATGCTTGGGCAGTGAGGATGGAAGGGTGGGGGTGAAATAAGAAGGTGAATTCAGATACTGTACTATACTGTACTAATGCATCTCATCCACTCGTAGGTACTGACGCTACCTTCAGTGACTCATTCAATTGTGCATAGTGGTGAAGAATAAATAAGTGGGTTAGTGAGCTGTATTTTATCATAGGAAAGTGACACCTCCAGGTGTTTCTCAGATTAGCTAAAGGGAGTAGGAGCCCCTCTATGAAGTCCTTCAACAAAGCGTCAGCGTGCTCTGATCTATGTTTTGCAGGATCATTCCCTCCCCTAGACATCTGAGCGTATCCTCAGTTGTTAGAATCTGAGGAGACTGAATCATAGCTGGCTTAAAAGAGTGGACAGAGTTGATCTTTCTAGAGAGAGTATCTGGCCTTCACTAATGACAAATATCAGTCTCTGTCTCATGGTCCAGCATAGAAGTGAGAAGGACAAGGCATGTGAGGGCCAACTCCCCTTTCAGAAGGGAAATGTTAGAACCACTTATCCTGTGCCTTAGGACTAAATTGGGGACCAAATGGGGCAGTGGCAAGCCTCCCAGACTTGTGTCTGATGTGTGCCACACATGTATACAAAGGGTGATCAGAAAGTATGGTACATGCTTAAATTAGAAAAAAATTTAATACCGTAAATGACACATTGCCATGAATCCCTCTCAAAATACTGCCTCTTGCTTTGAATACACTTATCCCATCATTCTTGCCACTTTCTGAAGCAGTTCTGCAAGTCCTCTTTCGTGAATGTCTTCACAAGCAAAAATATGGTGAATGCCACTGCCAAGTACCATCTAACAGAAAGGCAGACTTATAAAAACATCACATTGTGTCCTCAATCACCGTATTCACCTGACCTGGTATCGTACAACTTCTGATTCTTCCTCAAAGTCAAAATGACCATGGAAGGGAAATGTTTTGAATGAGTTCAGAGCATCCTATCAGTCATAACTAAAGACGCTCATGAAAAAAAGACTTTTAGAACTGCTTTAGAAAGTGGCAATAATGAGGAGACAACTGTGTTCAAAGTGAGGGGGAATACTTTAAGGGGCATTGATGGTAATGGGTCTTTTACTGCAATAATTTTTTATTTAAACACACAATTTTTCAGTCACACTATGTGTTTATGTCTGAATGTTGCATACATATAGACAATCCTGGGATGGTTATCAGTGGTGAACAAGTTCAAGAAGCAAGCTTTCCTAACAGCATCTGAGAAAATAAATCCACATTTGTTTTGAAGAAGAGACAGACGGGGCTGAGGAGACGGAGGGTGGGTGGAAGTTGGCTGGTAGGGAGCTGACCGCGAAGCATGAGATCTTGCTCAGGAAGATGTTAGACTTGGAGGGCTGTAGCAAGAAGGCAGGACGTGGGCAGATAGGCCAATCCAAAGCTGGGTAAGAAAAGCTGGCGGCCTGGAAGAGGGTTCGAGGGAAAGAGGGGCCAGGGTTAGAGGCTTTCCAGGCGGAATTGGCTGCCGGGTTTCTGAAGCTTTGCTCTTCTCCTAAGCATGAAATGTTCCCAACCCTCCCTCCACCAGCAGAACTAAGAATGGGGCTACTGACTAGGGTCAAATGAAGACATTTCAAGCAGATGCATCATTGCCTTCAAAACAGAAACACTAATTCTACAAAATAAAACATGTCTTTAAAAAGTCTCAGAAGATCAACATAGAAATTCAAGGACAACGGGAAAGGAGCAAAAGATCAAGAAGAGGGAGCCAGCCAGCATGACAGAGGTTAGAGAACACTGTGCACTTGCAAAGCCCTGAAAAAAACAATCTTTTAAAAAAAATGTCAGACTTAAGGAGTAAAAAATTAGTGCTGTTAATATCACACAAGTAAGTCATTTTGAAGTGTCCTGAAAAAAAAGCTATGCAATAATAACTCCAGTAATTATCAGGCAGGGCGGAAAGACAAGACTTAGGCTTTCTGTGCCAACTATGAAGGCCAGACAGGGCAATCAATTTTGACAGTAAATTGGTTGGCAAGAGAGAATGGGGAATTAAAGGAAATGTTTGAAGGCATTGTCTTTGTTGATTTCCCTACTGTCAAGAGAAACAGATTTTCATAGATTTACTTATGACCTTGGTCCCCAAGCGTCTTTCTCTGCTCTATTTTGGATCTATGTCTTGAAATTCTTGCTTTGAAGTTTCCTGTGACACACAGAATCATAGGAGTTAGGGTGGGGGGAATGTGCAGCGGAAGGTTGGCTGGCGAATGTGCTTCCTCTATCCAAGTGCACTATACTCTGAACTCGATACTCCTGGAGGGCAAGCCCAGGTCTTACATACTTGTACTCATGGTACCCAAAACAGTGCTTGGTAGATCATAGATACTCTGTACTTGTCATTTAACTTGAGCTGAATCTAAACATTCTGGCCCCACAGAAGAAACTCAGGAGCACTACTTACTCTTTTGAAAAACATAAGCATATATGGTTTATAAAATCTGGTAAAAGTCTAAGAAAATGAACCAATAACCACCAGGACTGCCTAAAATATTATCAATACTGTCCTCAGGAATCAGAAGATAAGAAGAGACTGCGTCAAAGAGGAAAATTGAGATTGATTTTGAAAAAGGAAAGACCCTAAAGTTACCAATCAAGTGATAATATTTAACCAGAAGGAGAAATTTGTTTTTACTTGGAGGAGAATGGTGTCCCACCGTACATAGAAAGTTCTTATAAAGTGTTGTCAGTGGATTGCTGCTGCAAATCTGCAAACTTGGAGGGTACAGATGAAAAATATTTGGTGTAACTTTCCATGAAATATTGTCAAAATGACTTCAGTCACTTTAATGAGAAAGTGTTCAACATTCTTTAAGTCTTACTTTTATAATCACACAGGGGAATTTCAGCAAAGCAGAGCTGTGTGGTATATAGTATATTTAAAAGTCTTAAATTGTTGACTGGACAAAAATAATCTAGAAGATTCCTTAGCCAGTTCCTATTTTCACTTGTCAAGTTTTCTAAATGAAAATGGCCAAGCAAGGAATCTCTTCCTCTACAAATCACCTCTCGTGTGTCTTGCTTATAGTTCTTGTCACATGACACTGTCATTGCATGTTTACCTTTCTCTCTCCGCCACCACATATAAGGCACTAGAATGCATAGCTACTGTCTCCACCAGAGCTGTATCTCTGGTACCTTTCACAGTGTTTGGTTCTGGGACCTGACAGGTGTGCAATAAATATTGCTCCATTTATAACTAAAGCAAAGGCATAGCAAGCAAGTTGAGAGATTCGTTATAGGGGGAAGACTATAAACCAAGTATCCATAGTTGTATTTGTAATTTGTAAAACATTAACAAGGCCACACCCCCCGAAAGGTGGGACTAATACTGGAGTTAGTTATTTAAACGCATTCAGTTTTTCTCTAAAATTGGGTATAATTTGTCTATTCAAATACCCAAATGTTTACCAGACGCTTTCCAGGTGCTAACAGGAAACAAAATAGAATGTCTCTTATTTCATGGAGTGTATATGACAGTAGGGGAATCAAAATTAAAATAGCTAACAGATAAATGTACAATATGTCAGGTAACATTAAATCCTATGAAGAGAAATAAAACAGAGTAAAGGGGAACAGAGTAGCTGGTTTGTGGGCAATATTTTAAATAGGATGGTTGTGGAAATGTGGTTATTTTCTGATTTCTCTTTGGTCTGCTCCCTCTCCCACATTTTGTATTTTAAATGTGTCATGCATCTATGGTGTTTTCAAGATGGCCCCTGATTTTTCTTGGCTTCTTCTGTTCATGCTCCTGGGTGGTCTCTTCCCACACTGACTCAGACGGGCCCGTGTGACTTACAAATCAAGGTGGCCAAAGTGACAGTGGGATTTTCAAGAGTAGGTCACAAAAGACACCACAGGTTCCACACTGGCCATGCAAGTCACCAGCTGTGGGGGAATCTAGGTGCCATGTTTTGAAGTTGCTCCAGCAGTCCCATGGAGAGGTCATGTGGACAGGGTCACAGGTCTCCTGCTGAAAGCCAGTGCCAACTCCACAGCCATCTAAGTGGAAACATTGGAAACAAACCCTCCAACTCTGGCAAGCCTTTACCAACTGACTTTTTTGTACCAAGGATTGAACTCAGGACCTTAAATACGGGAGGTAAGTGTTCTACTGTTGAGTCTCATCCCCAGCACCTACTGTTTTTTAAATCTTGCGACAGAGTCTCCCTAAATTGCCCAGGCTGGCCTCTATCTTGCCATCTTCTTGTCTCATCCTCCCAAGTAGCTAGAACTATAGGTGCGCACCACCAGGCCCAGCAAGGCTGACTTTTTGTGTTTTTCTTCTAAGGCACTGGGAATTGAACCCAGGGTATTCACATTGAGCTACATCCCCATCCCATTTTTTTGTGTTTTGGAGACAGCATCTCCGTAAGTCACTAAGTTGCCCAGGCTGGGGTCAAACTTGAAATCCTCCTGCCTCTCTCTCCCAGAGTGCTGATATTACAGGTGTTCACCACCATGGCAGGCTAAGAAGTGGTATTTTTGTGTAATTTCAAGTGAGATCAGAGCTAGAAACACCAAGATGGCCTGCTCCCAAATTCCTGATCCATAGAAATGATTAGAGGTAATTAATATTTACTGTTTCCAGTGACTATGTGTTACGGGTGATTAGTTATGCAGCAACACTTCATGGATGTGACCCCCAAGCCCCTAAACCCCTGGATTCCATCTGTGTTTGGTCAGTGGGTGGAGAGTGAGGCGGGTGTGTTCCTTAGCATTCTACTCTGGTTCTGGTTTCCTTCCATGGAAACCACTGCTCTTCTGACAGCCCCTCTGGTCTCTAGGACTCCAGCTCTCTCTCTCTCTGCACGCCTGCATCATGAACCCCTTCAAGGTGAGGTGTGGCAGATCTTGCAGATGGCTTTCCTAAGCCTATGCACACCTCCACAAGTAGCCGCTTTATTCTCCCCCAAATTGCATGCCTTCTCTTTCCAAACTTTTGCAAAAGTCCTCCTGTGTGGGAGAAGAAACTTGGACAGGGACTTGGAGGAAGTGAAAGAGGCCTCCTAGGATCTGGGGAAGAATTGTCCATCAAGTGCAGCCCCTGAAAATAGCAGATCTGTTCAGGAACAGCAGGGAAGTCGAGGAAGATAGAGCAGAATGTGCAAATCAAGAGCAGAAGGGTCTGAGGATGGGAGGTGATAAGAGACTGGATTGGGTGGAGCCCTGCAAGTTGTGTTTATATTCGGAACATCACACACGACCACAGGGCGGGGTGAGGAATGCTCTGAGCAGGGCATGACCTGTAATAATTGTGTCATAAAACCAGAATGTAAGTAGACCAAATGGAAACTGCCAGAATGATCAGGAAGCTTTTGTAGAATTTAGAAAGATGTTGCTGGGTTTAGAATGCCAGGTAATGAAAGCAAGGAGAAGAGATAGATTCAGGGTGTATTTTCAAACTAAAAGAGTTATTTTACAAAGAAAAAAAAAAAGATTTACATTCACCAAGTAACATTCAGATCTTCTGGTCTTTGATATACCGCTGTTAGAAGATTTCTAAAAGTCGAGGGGGCTCTCTCAATTTGAGCTGGAAATGTGATCAGCTCTTGAGAATGCGACTCTGCAGAAGTGAGACTATATAAATCCACTGGGCTGGGGAATCTTGTCTTACGCAAAACATAAAAGGCGGAAAATTCTGCCCCGTGGAGGCCTCTAACCATCAGCCCTGTGACAGGTAACATCGCCGGTTAGCCTTGCTTGACTTTCTTCTCTGCAATTTGAAATCTGACTACTTTGGGCCCCAGAGCAGAGGTGACAGGAAACAAGACTTCCGCTTTTCTTGGGACAGCGGCCTGTGCCCCACTTCCGCGCTCTGGGCTCCTCTCAGCCTAAGAGCGGAGCTGTGCCCCTCCAGACCCAGACGCGCGTTCTCCTTTCCCAGCACCACTCCCGTCCTCCTCTGCAGACCTCCGTGCTCAGGTGCTCAGGCACACAGACCACGTGCCTCCCTCACTGTCCCCAGAGGCCTGTGCAGAGGGAAAAGGCGACCTCTGCCTCCTGGCGTCTCACACAGACTCTACAAAGGGCCCTGAGATGGAGGCCAACAGGAGTTTTATTGTTGTTATTTTCCTAATGACTTCTATCTAAAAATTCTGTGGGCTTCCGGGAAGGGACACAGCCTACAGTGATTAAATGGACGCCTCCCATCCCCCTTCCATTGCCATGGCAACTGAGAATGACTGATTTCCTGGTTGCCATGTCAATGCAGTGGGATCCCAGCCACTGCACCACACAAAGACGTCAGTAAGCAGAGAGAAAACAAAAACACACACACCCCAAAACTCGTATTTAAAAAGACAATTTCGTCGCCAATTTTTTTTCTCACACAAAAGAGGAAGAAAGGGACCCATTGTAATTAGAAATAGTGCTCTTCCTGAGGTGGGAGACGGCTGTCTCCCATGTTGGAGGGAAGACTAAGGGGGAAAAGGGGAATTCCCAAGGAGTTGGCATGGTGACAGCAAGACAGATGCCATTCTCAGGTGGCTGGAAGCCTTCAGCAATCAGCCAGGATCCCACTGAGAGGAAATTTGAAATATTTAACTGGAGTGGAAGAATTAAGTCAGATTCAAAGCAAAACAAGAAAGCAGATCGCCTGAACATTTTTCAGAATGCTTTTGTTGGTATAAATTTAAAATTTTAGTATTGATTCCAAATGCTGCCATTTATTATTTGGTTGATGTTGAGTTTTTATTTCTATCAATAACTTTGGAAGACTAATCAACAAAATGCAGCTATTTTTCAGTCTTTTCATCGACTGGTAATAACCTGAACAAACTGCATGCCAAAAATTGATTAATCCAGCTATCTCTGATTTTCATTGCCTGTGTATGGTCTGTGTTTGTAATATACATGAAGTGCATTTGCATGTGAAAAAATATGTAAAACATGTTCTGTCTTACTCTGAATACATAAAACTGAAACTGTCGGTAACTCGTCTCTTGACTTTTCACCAGAAAAGAGATGAACGATTTAAATTGAATGTTTTTCCTTCTCTAAAAAAATGTCTTCCTGCCTTGTGACAAATGCTTTGTACATTTTACCCAGTCAGATAGAATTTCCATAGGTTTGCTGAAATACACACAGAAGGCTTTGTATTTATTCAGGTAGCTGAATCACAAGGTCATTTTTAAACATATATTTTGTATTGATTTTGGCAGCTACATCACAATGTCATTTTTAAACCTATGTATTGTCAAAGGTTGTGGCAGCTGTGAACTCAAGCCTCTTGTGTTTTGTAGATGCTGGAGTCTGATGTCCGGGGGTAAAACTCATCCCAGCAGACCACAGAGAACAAAGAAGAGAGATTCAGGCCCTTGAACTGCAGCTTTTCAGTATTCCTTACCCCTGCCCCATCCTAAAGTCAGCATGTCCCTAACTAGATCAGTAGACACCACAGAGTAGAGTCAGAATGGGGGATTCAGAACTCAAATAATTTTGTAAAATCCTAAGTTCAAGAATGTCACCCAGTTTCAATCACTACAGAACTGGCCAGGGTTGTTGATATTCTGATATCTGGGGCAACTCTAAGAGGAGGTTCCAGAAAACACTGTGCTTCCTCAATTTAATCATTCCCTGAACAAGGCCTTCACAGAACGTCTCTTAGTTCTTCAGAGCATCCTTTGAAAAATGCTAAGCCAAATCATCTCTGAAATCTAATTATAACTTAAAGTCCTTCTATAGGTCTGGCAGGTAAAATTCTCTAACAATAAAGTTTATGAGAGTTGTAACTTGTTTCACCAAAACTTGTGGCAGGGAGTAACGGGAAGTGGGTAGAAGAAGGACTTTCATTTACACCTCCCTCCAGTCAGGAGTCAGCTGGAAGGTGCAGTGAGTCTCTTCCTAGGCAGCCACAGGGATTCGGGACCTTCTTAGGACTCAATTCTTTCCAATGGAGATTTATGCTGACTCTGTAGGATGACATTCCCCACCCAGCTGTGGAAAACAGGAGAATTCCAGCAACCTCACCAGCACTGAAGCCAATGAAGAAAACAGCGACACAGGGAACCTTCTTTTTTTTCACACTATTGTTGCTGGATGAAGAGTTCCACCGGGTTTCTCTTCAGGTTTGGCCAAGACACACAGAAAAAGCAGCAAAGGTGTGCATTCATTGAAGGTGGAAAAGAAGTCCACTGTATAGACAGCAGACAGGTGAAAAGACTCACAGCAGCCCCAAGGAGAAGGAAAAGGAGTATTTTGCATCCAGAATTCCCAGGTTACCTCTCTTTCATGCAAACAAGGCAGTGGGAAGGTCTTTCTGCCAAACACTCACTTGGCATTGCTTCATGTATAAGCTGTCCTATGAAAACACTTTGTTTGGCTTCCTGTTATATGTAAATGAAGAATCAGGAATAGTGTGTTTTGACTGGTTGCATCCACGTGCAGATGAAGGATTAAAAAGAGCACCTTCTGATTGGTCCTGTGACCAGCACCAGATTCAAATGAAGGACTGAAAATAGTTAAGTTTCTGATTGGTCCAAAACACCATCATTTTTCTGATTGGTTCCGTGTACAGTGACAATGGCATTGCTATAGTAGGAGCAACCCTCACCCTATGTTGCCTGTCTAACTGTGACACCATAAGTAGGAAGGTGTCTTGGTTACTTTTCGCTCGTTGCCGAGACAAAATACCTGACCCCCAAAATTAGGAAAGGAAAGGTTTATTCTTACAGTTTCTCGGGAGTTTCAGTCCATAAAGTTGGCTCCAAGGCGGCATGGGGTGACGGGGCTACCGTTCATGGCGGCTGCAAGCTGCAAGGTGCACTGGTGAGAGAGAGAGGCGGAAGAGGAAGAGAACAAGAGGAAGACCCGCCTTCCCTTACACTGTATGTCGGCTCCACCCCTGGGCGGGTACAGCAAACCGAACACAAGCAAGTGCCAGACTTAGCTCCATCAAAAGTATGTGAGGACTTGGGAGTACATAGCATATCACCCGATACAGAAGGGGACAGTGTCAGAGGTGGGTCTGCTCCTTCCCAGACTAGGCTAGCCTGTCCTAGAGAGAGGGTGGCAGCCATTTGTAACATAAAATTATTCCATGTGTTTATTTACTTCAACAGGTTGAGTATCTTCAAACGGTTTGAGTACCTGGGCCAGCCACATAAGCAATGAGGGAAGGGAAGAGAAAATAGAACTGAGAGAAGAGGACACACAGAGAAGAGAGAAATTTACTGCCTGGATTATGGGTCTTTGTAACAAAGATGGCAGCGGCTGAGGGTGAAGACAGAGAGAGGGGCTGTGTGGGCCGGGGTAACTGGAGGCTTGGAGCATGAGGTGATACAGAATACAGCTTACTCTGTGACCCACAAAGGAGCCCTAGGAGCAAATGATTGGAGGGTACTGGTGGGGAGCACTGTGGATTGAAGAGGTAGGCGGGGGATTGACTGGGACGTGCTGTTCAGGTCACTTCAGTCAAGCCTGGAAAATGAAAACTGAGATTTTAGTCAGAGGGTTGTATAGGTTTGCACATGAGTTGACACTGAAGGAGCTAGAGTGAAGAGAATGGCAGAAGGACATATTTCAAATAGTTAGATGTTTTCATAGTACTTCCTGGTCAGAGGTCAGGAGGTGTCTAGGGGAGGTAACAAGAGAAGAACAAGAAAGAGCAGGTCAGGATGACTCCCAAGGGCAGCTGATCAGGCCTCCACCCCTACGGCTCAGCAAGTATTCATCTGCATGAATATAGAAGCATCCTCCTTCCCCTTCCTTACCCCTGAGACCTTCCCCATGACTTATGGTAAGGAATGCATTAATAAAAACACCCGGAATTGTACGGCTAATTATAACTTAATTGGGTTGTTGGTCTCTTCTGCTTTATAATAACAGTGGTGGGTCATCTGCTGTAGCATCTCCAGCTGCTGCCTTTGTGGCAACCAGATTCCCAGCACAGATCTCCAGAGGGAAACAGAATGTCTTTTTCTTTAATTCTGGCAAGTGATTGTGAAGAAGGGTCACACGCGAGCCATCCCTCTGGCAACACGAGCCAAGACACCACCTTGTTAAATATTGTTGGCCCCCCGAACAGCTCCTGAGGGACCTTGGGAAAAGCCACAGTCCCTGTACTACTGTGAAGGAGATTTCTGCCTGCCAGTCCCAGACTCAATTCTTGGTGAGCGCAGCCTGGAAGCTCAGGAGAATGCAGAAAGAAGAAGCACAACAAAATGGTCTCACAAAGGTCCGGGAGAGGTGTTTGCTCTCTCCTCCACAAAAATAACATGTTAGAATTGAATTTTGTTTTAGAGAACTTACTTCAAGCCACCAACTTCAGGCTAAAAGACTGTAATTGTGCTTCTTTCATGAATCTCTCTGTCTAGACCAGATATTATCAGCACAATTGTCTCATATCTGAAGAAGCTTTTAATATCTTGGCTCTGCATAGGAGGCTTTTTTTTTAAAAATCTCAATTTCATTACGGTTTTGATCAGGAAAGGGCATATAAGCCTGGTATCATGGTTGTCATCTAGGTTAAATAAAAACAAACATACGAAATAGGCCTTTTAGACAACAGGAAAATGAAGTACTGTAGACTAAAAGTTTCAGTGAAGGAGAATGTTTAGAGACCCAGCATATTTTCTTGTTGGGACCTTTTGCATTGCTGTGTACAAAGTCACATCATGTGAAGCATATTTGTTAAATACATTGATGTATTTTTCATGCATAGACGCTTGAACACAACTTATGCTTCTTTCCTTGTCTGTAGGTGGGCATTAAGGTCTCAGTTGTCATTGTACAGCTCTGAAAAACAATGTACATCACAGAATCTCTTTCTACTTCTGTGTTGCAAGTTATATCTGTTTATCACTATGATTTATTGATTCCGGTAGTGATTTTTCTCATTCGCTTTTCTTCCTGCTCTATTCCTTCCATGTTCCTTGATGTTTGCTTTATTTCCTCTTAATAGTTCTGATAAAATACTACTGTAGATTTTAAAGCCAGCTTCTAGGGTTCAAATCCATCTTCTACCACCTACAGACTTCTCTGTGTTTCAGCATTCTTGCCTGTAAATTGGGGATAATAATCACACTGAATGGAGAGGATCATTTGTTAGAATCAAGATCGACATAGAATCATGCCAGAGTTTCTTCATGGTGGATCCTTTAAACATGAGATCCATGTGAGAACCACTGCTTAACATCTGGTGTTATCTTCCTCTGGTGTTATCTTCCTTCTCCCTCTTCTCTGTAGCTGTCTTCCAACTTACATTGCCTCACAGTCGCAAGTCTGGTTTGAAGATTTTAGGTATATTTTTGCCTACCAAATTCAGATAGAAGTCTATATAGATCTCTCCATAGAACTATCCAAACTTGCTAAACTGATTAATAGCATTTTATTGATTCTGGGTTTGATTATTGGTCACTCCTCTGTGGTTTCTACACTTAGGAAAACAAAACAAGACAAAATAAAACAACCAAATACAGGATCCAATTAATCAGCTTGCTGTGGTAGGATTATGTTTCAGGCACTATACAAGTGTATGACAGAATCTGTTGTGCTGCTGTCATTTGTTTTCTGAGACAGGGTCTCACTAGGTAACCCAGCGTGGTCTTGAACTCAAGATCTTTCTGCCTTCGCCTTCCAAGTGCTGAGATTACAGGCCTGCACCACCACGCCTGGCTGGGAACCTGGTTTTAAGACTCAGAATACTGCAGCATAGGAAAAGCTTCAGAAATTTGTTTCTGTGCTGTCACTAGCTAGTACTGAAAAAAAGGGAGGCACTGTCTTCTAGCAAGTACTATGTCAGATAAGCCAAAAGCAGTCAGTTGCAATCATCTAGATCAGCCCGACTTCTTGGCTGCATGACCTGGGGGCAGACCTGTGAAGGTAGCTTTCTTCTAACTTTACCCATCATCGGACCCAAGATCATCATCAGCTCTCTCCAGGTGTTATGGTTTATATGTTGTGTCAACTTGAGAAGTCTAGAAACTTAATTAACTAACTTAACAACTCTACATTCTGGGGTGTAGAGCACAAGCAGTTACCTGTTCATTCTGTTAATTTGAGAAGGTCAGAAGTTTAACTGAGAGACTCAGCAGGAAGCCAGGGGTCTTACTTTGTAAATATCCTCATCCTGTGCAAAGGAAGGCAAGGAGATTTATGAATGCTACACCCACCCTGGGGGTGGTGGTGGTGACCTGTGTACAATATAAGGGAGGAGAAGGGGCTTGCTCTAGCTGCTTTGACTCTGGCTGCTTTTGCTCAGCTGCTACCTTTAGGTGTTGCCCCTGTGCCATGCCACCCTGCCCTTGGAGCCAGCGGATTATGGACTGAAACCTGCAAAAACTGTAAGATAAATAAACCTTTCCTTCCCTAGTTTTGCGTGTCAGGTGTTTTGTCTCAGCAATGAGTGAAAAGTAACCAAGACAACCAGGAAATATGTGACAATGCAGGAAGCAAGTTGAAGGAACAAGACTTAAAATGCAGAAGGTGTTGGGAGATTGGGGGACCGTTGGAAGGGACACTGACAGAGGAGAGGGGTCCCTCAAGAGATTGGGCACTGAGCAACCTTGAGGCTGCCCCCGGAATGGAAAACTAAGCCCATTCCCAACTAGGAGAGGGATGGCATGGCAAACTCAAGGAGTTACTTCCAATTTTCTGTTGAGGGTAAATTTTGTCTGAAACGTCTCAGGCAGTGTACCCAAAGAAAAGACATACTGGGCACAGTAAAGAAACATAAAACTTATTCATGGTAATGTGCTAAGAG
Organism: Dasyprocta punctata; assembly: GCA_004363535.1. Lineage (NCBI taxonomy): Eukaryota > Metazoa > Chordata > Mammalia > Rodentia > Dasyproctidae > Dasyprocta > Dasyprocta punctata. The sequence continues at coordinate 29,150 of RJWM01006154.1, read as the reverse complement.
ATAACGAATGTTCTGGAAACGGAAATGAAAACAAGGTCCACCTTCCACACCAAAGTGCAGGCTTCCGGGTTCCTGCTCCTGCAGTGACACACAGCTCTGGATGAAGCAACCCAGGAAGAGTAAAAACTCCACCAGGCATGAGAAATTTATCTCAGCCTGCGGTGACAAGCATTTTCTACCTTTTTGAATCTTTCAAGGTTTCCTGCTTGTGAGACGTGGGGAACTGGTGGAAAACAACTACAATGCATTTCCAAAGTTCCTTGCAAGGCAGTAAAGCAGGGAGCAGTTTAGCAACTGGCTAACGATTCATGGCACCCGGAGAGCCGGTCCTAGGGCTGCAGTAAGAGGCCTGGGTCTAAAGTGAGACGTGGCTCTGCGCATGTTCCAGCACCCTTGTGTGTAACTGAATGAGGCATAATAAAGTTATTATTATTATTATTCTTTTGATGAAAGAGTTGGTGATGCACTTGTTCTTTTTTCATTTTTAAAATGATTGAAGTATAATTCCCATACAGGAAAATGTGCCCCTTTAAAGTAGTTACATGACACTTGGCAAGGGCACACAAGTGTGTAGCCACGTCTCCATCAAGATACGGAATAGTAGCAGCACGCCGCAATATCCCGTCATGCACCTTTGTATCAACTCTTGCCCCAGCCTCTGGTCCCCGGCAGCCGTGCGTCTGATTTGCTCCCTATCATTTCGCCTTTTTCAGAATGTCAGAGGAATAGAAGTCATTGCTACGGAGCCTCTTGAGTTTGGCTCTGAGACTGAGCACAGGGCCTGGAGTTTCCGCCATGATGCTGTGTGTAGCTGTCGATCCCCGACGTCGCTGATTACCTTGCCCTTCTGGTGTTGAGTATTCTGCCTAAGCTGGTGCAGGAGAAGGTATAGGTCCGGGTGAGAGAGCCCAAAAAGGACCCACAGGAATCCAAAGAGAAAGCTTTTGAGTAATTGAATAAGAGCAATGAGGTAGGATTTGTAACTTACTTTACTTAGTAAGTATCTGTACATTGCTTGCTATTCTATTCTAGATGCTTTACAGACAGTAGCTCTTTAAAAACCCAGTCCTCTAATCTGGGAGTTGTAATTCTCATCTTAGAGGCGTAATTCTTATCATATAACCTGAAGGTTATATGATTTGCCAAAGATTAGCTAGTGAGAAACCATTGAAAGAGGATTTAAAGCCAGGCAGTTTAACTGTTCTCTTCCTGTCAAGAAACTACTGTCATGTGTCAAACACTCACCCAGTGTAATAAGAGAATCCAGAACAACCGAAAGTCTGGCCATTGATGGAAAGCAGCCTTCCTTAGAATCCTAAGTTTTATTAGTTTGGGTGGCAGAAACAAAAATGACTACACATTCAGAAATACAGTTTTAGATTTTAAAGCTTCAGTTCAGTGTATCTGCAGAGTCAGAGATGACAAATTTTGTGTAAATTAGTGAACCTGCCTTCTTCGAGATAAATGATCACTTGTGAACCAGCATAAAACATTGAACAGAAAGTGGCCCAACCAACTCAGAAAATGAAAGAAAGTTTTGCTTCTGTTATAAACATTAATAGAGCATGATGTGTTTATTAGAGCATAATATAGAGAACCACTATGAAGTTAGATCTCTATTAATTGTAGTTTGATATATTTATATTTATGGTTGGATTTCTTTAAATGTAAATCACTCTATTTTTGAAATTTATACACTTTATCATATGAATGTTGCATTTCTTTTTTTTTTTTTTTTTTTGGCACCAGGGATTGAACTCACAACCTCGCACCTATCAGACAGGCACTTAGGCTACTGAGCCAAACTCCGGGCCCTAGTTTTTTGAGGCAGTGTCACACTGTGTGGCTCAGGCCAGCCTTGCACTCACGTTGTAGCCCAAGCCGGCCTCGAACTCACAACGCTACTCCTACCTCAGCCTCCCAAGTGCTGGGATTAAAGGCGTGTGGCACCATGCCCGGCTTGAATGTTGCATTTCAATTTAAAGTTTTTTTAAAAAAATACACACATTGTGGCAAGAGGAGCAAGGACTTCATAATTAAAAGGTCGACATAATCATTTTTGTGTGGAATTAGGACAAATTTCTTGACCTCCTTGATTTTCAGTTTCTTCATCTGTTTAAATATGATTAATGGATACCGCTTTTCAGAATTATATAGTTCTTATGTAATGAGGAATATTCAATTCTACTATGTAAGATGTATAAGAATTGCTAAGAACAGTTATTCAAAATTTGGAAAGTACTAAGTCTTTTCAATGGTGAGCAAAGGTTGTCTGTAGCTGGGGGGGTTATCTGATTCTCTCAGTGGGCGCTGTTGTTTGACTTGCTGTTTACCAATGACGTGGCTATTTTACAGCCTGCGAGTACAAAGGTTAACTTGCAGAAAACTGTTTGCAATACAAATGATTCTCATCAAAGAGCCGTGCAAAAGGGATGAAAGTGATCTCTGGGTTGGAAAGATCGCCCCAAGAGTAACCTGTTACTGTCCTGTGGGATAGGAGATAGTTTTGTATCTAAATTATGAATATTAAGCATTATTCGAATGAAATTCTTTTTTGATGTCTAGAAATACTTTAGTCTTTGTACTTCTTTTTGAATCATCTTGTTGCTTCACTCAGTGAGTAAAAAAAAAAATTTGACACATACCCAGTTTATATGCAAATGAATCATTCTTTCAACTTTATATCTGACCATATTCAGCAGAGTGTCTTGCTGAATATGGTCAGATATAAAATGCATGTTCCATGCATTTTAGCTTTTATTCTCGATTTTTTTTTCTTCCTTCCATGTCCAGGTATGGAAAATAAAATAAAGTGAAGCTTGTTTCTTTGATAACTGGTTTTCCGATTAAATGCTGTTACATTATTTCAGCACTGAGATGAGATTGTTTAAAAGCATAATACTGAAAATATTTTAATTGCACTTAGAAAAACAACATTTTCATTATAGGTTGGTATTGAGCTTTTTGCTGTAGGTTAGGGGTAGCAGTGGAAAATCCTCTTAAGTTTGTTTCATAATGCTTTCCTTACAGGTGCATCAGTTTTAAGAGTGAGTACTGGAGAATGCACTAGACAGAGAGGTAGGTTGGCCTTGGTATCCCTTGGTCCAGTTATCCAAAATCAGTGGTAGGTGGCAGAGGGGTGCTCACTAGAGTTGTGGGGAGAGGAGAGGATGCTGATGGGGTAGGTGATAGAGTAAGAAATAACATATATTAACATAGTATAGAAACACATATTTGTATGTCTTGTCATAACTTTTAAAACATTTTCATGTATACTATCTCATTTGACTCTCAAAAAAATCCATAAAACATGGTCTTCCATTTTATATAAAAGGAAATAAAGGCTCAAAGAATTCAAAGTCACTCCATGCATGAGTGATTCGTTGAACTGAGACGATGATCAAGTCCAGCAGTGGCTTGATTACATCACGTTGCCATTCTACCTGCGGCTACATGCTGAAGGTTTGTGTCTCCCTATAATTCATAGGTTGATGCTTAAATTCCAAATATGTTCTGTTTGGAGTGGAACTTTGGGCAGATCATTAAGTCATGAAAGTAAGACGCTCATGAGTAAGATTAATGCCTTTCGAAGTGACAGTAAGATAATCGCCATGTCTCTTTCTGCTCTCTGACATGTGACAAAATAACAAGAGCAGCCTACATACCAGAAATAGTGCTTTAACTCGATATCAGGTTTATAGGCTCCTTGACCTCAGATTTCTTTATTTCTGATGGTCGAGCCACCCAGCCTAGAGTATTCTGTAATAGCATCCCCCAACAAAGATCCCCACCAAATGTATTTACAACCTGCGATTTCCTGTACGGCTCTCACCCTGACATTTCCAAGGGTGAATATTAGTATTTTCTTTCAAGCACCCACCAGTGAAAGGTCTTGACAATTAGCAATAAGACTAATTTTTATAACATAGTAGGGAAAAAAATTACAGAATTTTAGCTAAAAATTTTCTGCTTTGTTAAATGTTTATATTTTCTCATAGCTCTAAAAAGAAGATTTGTTGGGCTTTGGGGCCCTTAAAGGTATTTTCTTTATTCAGAAGAGTGAGTAGCCGGGCGTGGTGGCACACGCCTTTAATCCCAGCACTCGGGAGGCTGAGGTAGGTGGAGCGTTGTGAGTTCGAGGCCGGCTTGGGCTACAATGCGAGCGCAAGGCCGGCCTGAGCTACATAGTGCAACCCTGCCTCAAAAAACCAGGGCTGGGGAGTTTGGCTCAGCGGCTTAAGCGCCTGCCCTGGCAAGCGCAAGGTTGTGAGTTCAATCCCCAGTGCCGTGCCGCAAAAAAAAAAAAAAAAAAAAAAAAAAAAAAGAGTGAGTAAGGGGCAGGAGAAAATAATATAAGTTTGATTTAATTTAGGGGGTGCGTGCATCTGTTTATAGAAAAGCTGATGAGGAGTGGGTTAGACTTGGATGTGCTGGATCAGCATATCTCAAGCAGGAAGTGGGTGATATTTTGGGTCCTGGTTGCAGTTGTGAGGAGGAGAGAATAACTGGGGAATGTGGCTTGAGAACAGTATCTGAGTACTGTTTAATTTTCCTAGATAGCTATGGGCTGCTGAAATAATAGAGGTAAAGAGAGTTGGGAGGTCTGGATATAAATAGTAATTTTTTCCCTCCATCTCAAGATAAAAGAAATGGGGTAGGAATGTAGGGTTAGATGCTGAAAAGATAAAAATCCCCACATACCCCATCTTTCTTTCAGTATTTTCAGTGTTTTCTGCTGCTTATCTCCTGTCCTAGTTCCATGCTGCTTCTTGTTTCTTACAATAATTTGAACTTTCGACTTTGCTGAACTTGAACTTGGGGCCAGGAATAAATATCAGTTAGCCTAGAAGATTTCTGTCTTTTCTTTTGCTAGTTCCTCAGAGACAGCAATTAAGAAGCTGAGCCAGTGAGGAAAGCCTAACTCTGCAGGAGTTCACCTTCTGTTCATTTACGTTCTATCCTCTTGGTTAAGTCTCCATGGGTCTTGGGGGTCCCCCGCTCTTTTTTAGCAGAAAATTTCATCCTTGCTCATTTCTACAGTAGCTGGGTGGGCATTTAGGGTGTCTTTATACCTGGCACATAATAAAATAATCTAACTCAGAGCTGGACATAGCAGGAACAAGCAGAATGCCCGAAAGGGAATGAAAATGAAAACTTAATTCCTAGAACATTTGCATCCTGTTAATGAGTGATTCAGGTTAGGTACTCCATTATTTTTGCATGCATTATAGCACTAGATGTGTTCCTAAAAGGACTCCCGTTAGCAACCACCATGTTGAGTGGGCATGTGCTTTTCCTTACCCAGAACCCAGCGCCACCGGTGTCCACAGAGCGCTGGGCTCAAAGCATGCTGCACAAGGCAGAGACAGCTTTCTTCTGACTTGTCACCCTCTGGAGGGAATGACATTAGCATCTCATCAGCCTTTCATCTGTTACCATTACCCAGCACTTGGCTCTTGTCTCCCAGCTGGTAGACAAGTTCTGTTTTCAGTCATCAGGGAAGGCCACGTGGTTCTGACCTCAGCAGGGAAGCTGGTAGCAGGCAGAAGCCGGGCAAGCCCAGGGACAAGACTGTGGTGATGTGGGCTCCAGGTCACCAGAGCATAGGATCAGAGCCTGGAATTTATTTATATATCTAGATATAAGATCTCGACTGTCCCCCAAACATCTCATGTATTCAGAAGCAGGGCTTTTATTCCAAAGCAGAGTGTTTTGCCTGACCCTATGGACTGCATTGTATTCTCCCCCAGATTCATATGTGGATGCCCTCACCCTCAACATGATGGTCTTTGGAGAAGGGACATTTTTAATTTAATTTTTATTGGTGCATGTTTGTAGTTCACCATGGGGAGTTGGTTCATGTACATAAAACGTCTTAATTCTTTTTCCATCCCTTCCCCCACACCTTCCATCTGGAAGGAATGCTGAAGCAGAGGTCTGGAGGAGTCTGCATTCCAGGCAGAGGTAATTGCAAAATGCAAAGGCCTTAGGGCTGGAATGTGCCGGGCACATTAGAGTGCTATGGAGAAGGCCGCTTTGTTACATGAGCAAGGGACAAGTGGTAGGATATAAGGTCAAGGAAGAACAGAGACAAAGAAATACATTTTGGTGTAGGGCTTCATAGAGTCACACCAGCAGTCTTTAAAGTTTTTGAAGTAAAATTATGAAGCAGGAAAGTTTCAGAGAATTTTTTAGAGGAGAAACTATGTCATCTAGTGTTTAAAAAGGATCTGTTTGGCTGCCATAATGAGACTTGACCTAGAGGGGGACGAGGATTAAAAAAGAGATGCTCATGAAGAAGCAATCCTTTCGATAAGGTCAGAAATGTTGGCAGCTTGGGCCACGGTAAATCCATTGCAGTAAGGAAGAGCAGTCAGCTTTCAAATGCATACTGAAGCTTTGGCCAATGAAGTTTGCAGATGGATTAGATGTAGAGCCTGAGACTGAAGAGCTGGCATATGATTGACTCTGATTTTTGACTTGAGCAAGCGAAGAATAGTTTCTACCTGTTGAGCCAGGAGAACGACTGGAGGAACTGTTTGCAGGTGAGATCAGGGGTTCTGTTTTGGACACTCTACCTAGGAGGCACCTAGTCGTCATCAAGTGGAGATGTCCACTAGGCAGTTGATATGAGACTGGAATTCATGTGAGACGTCTTTTCTAGAAAGATAAACTTGGGAATCATCAAGGTAAAAATGATATTGAAATCCACGTAAAGGAATTAGCCCAGTATGGAAACAAGCGTAGATAGAGAAGAGGTCCAAAGAATGAGTTCTGAAGAACTCTGCTATTTCGAAGTCAAGAAGATGAAAAAGAACCAGCAAAAAAAGACTTGGAGAAGGAGTGACTAGTTATGGAGGAGAAAACACAGGAGAGAGAGGAGTACTGGAAGCCAAAAAACAATGTGCATCAAGATGTAGGGCACGATGCACTCACAAGTGCTTCTGAGAGATCAAGTACAGTGAGGGCTGAGAAGTGACCACTGGCTTTAGCAGTGGACGTCTCCGGTGGCCTTGAAAGCGGAGCTGTTGCAGCAGTGCAGTTGAAATCCTGGGAAGAATGAGCTTACGTGAGAACAGGAGAAGAGGAACAGAAGACAGTGCAGATACATATCCCTTTCAAGGGATTTTCCTATAAAAAGAGAGCAAGGGAGTGGTCAGTGGCTGGAAGGTGATGAGGGATCAGGATAGGGTTTTTCTTTTTAAGATGGCAAGAGGTAGTCGCCATGCAAACACGGGTCTTAGTATGTGATGTGTTGGGTTTCCCCAGGATGGGACGGGTGCATGAGTACACGGGAAAGAAAGGCAAGTGAGATGGGGGTGAGGGTGACAATGGGCTATGGAATCTGAGCCAGGTAAGGAGGGAACAGGAGGTTGGTGGGATAATGAAAAAGTCAGGGGGACTGACATCTTGTAGGTATGTCAAAGAGCTGTCAGAATTAAAGAATTTATGGAGCTGGAAAGATAAGCTGGGAGGTCAACAGATGATGACTGAGCAGGGGTTGCTCTGTATGAGTCATGATGCATCCAGATGTCCCATGGGAATGGACAGCTGAGGCCGGGAGGACAAAACCTCTGCAGGGCTGAGAGGCTGGGCAGGCAGGAGGAAGCAGCCACCCAGCCAGCATGTACCTTGCTGCCCTACTGAAGTGTTTACAGCTTGTGTTTCTTCTGAGCACTGTCTTGTTACCTGGCCACTTGCTACCAAGTATGACTGCTGTTCGGGGTGGGGTGGGGGAGCATTGCTATTGTCGACTTCGATGCCCCTGAGAATTGTGACAAGAGTGTTTGAAAGTGTGACAATCAGCTGGGCACTAAAATCCTCAGGGATGGAGGAAGGGTCTGCAGTGCCTGCCCAGCAAAACATGAGGCTGGAGGAGAACAAATCTCAGCATGCATAGCACTGGGCCCCAGTGGTGATTTGAAGGACTAGGACAGGTATACAGGGTGACAAGAAGCCAAGGGGAAGGATTCTTGGAGAAGGAGAAGAGGACCCAGGAACAAAGTCACACAGTTTCACAATTCAGTCTTGGATGAACCCAAGCAATGCTATTGGTCTGTAAATTAGGTAACATCCTGTGGTCATTAGATGCTTAGCTCATACCTGCGTATAATGTGTTCCAGAATCCTCAGAGTGGCCATGAGTCAGATAGGAATCATAAGCCAAACTACCCGGCCCAGCCCAAATAAAAAAGGGCCAGTTGTCTTTTGCTTTTGTTACTATTTCTTTGATTTATTCCTTCCTCCCGTTCTCCTCCTGCTCCCTTATCAGTCAGGACCAAGATAAGCAATATCTAAAAGTTTTTAAGATTCTTATGGTTCTATTTTTCTAAAAATTGGGTCCTGGAAGCATTTTCACGCAGGCCCAGCTTCCTTCTGGCTAGGAGAAGATCGGAGCACTGGGAAGTAATTGTGTTACCCATGTGAAAGTGCTAATCATAGACCAGGCTCTATCATCTGTGTTTCTTTCAAGAAGTATCCATTCAGTCCATTTGCCCATTTATTGATTGTACTACTTTTCCTTTGGTGCAAATTCTTTTGAGTTCTTTATATATTCTGAATGTTAATCATCTGTCAGAAGAGTTGCTGAAAAGCTTGTAACTAATCTTTTGTTCTGTCCAGTCCCCATCTCCTTCAGTGATTATTCCAAAACCTCACCATTCTAATTCCTCTCCTGGAACTCCTCAGATGACCTTGCCAAGTAAAATGGAGTCCATTAGGCATGACCTTGTTCTACTTTTTACTCAACCTAAGCAACAGGTTTATCCAAAGCAACACACTTTCTTCCCTCTAGTCCCTTCATCTCAGACCAGGATGCATCCCTACCCTAGGTTGATGTCTCCACCCTGCCACTGATCTCTCAGCATGAGGCATTTGACATCATTAATCATGTGCTCCTTCCATATACTTGGCACCATCCATTCTCTGCTGGTTGGACTCCCCTTTTTCTCTTTCCCTTCTGATTTCCCGTTCAAAACTCAGCATTCATTTATCAGCTCTTGCCGTGTACTGGTGGCCAATTCAGGACAAGGCATCTTCCAGATGTCTCTTTTAAAGGCTCTTGAATTTGATGCTCAGAATTAAGGTTTTTTTTTTTTTTTGGCCCCCTGCTTTATCACATAAAAAGAGGACTCCACTTGCACCATCAACACCACATTTCTTGTGACTTCCAGAATTCAACTTTGCTCAACATGCTAAGCATAATGAGAAAGCTGCCTGAGGAGCATGAAGCATTCTGTTAACGATACTTTTGCTTCCGACATGCTTGGACTGCTCAACAAAAGACACTCACACAGCTCCTGACAGCACAGTGAAAAAGAAACAAATTCAGCAATCCTATAGGAAACCATTTGTCCAGGGAATTGAGGCTCTCCTATCTGCTTGGTGACTGCTCCAGCAGAGACCAAGGAAAAGAAAATATACTACACAAAGGAAAATGACAAAAACACCAACAGGAAGTGCAGTATGGGAAGGAAATCAACAAAGCAGTCAGAAGAGTGTGTAGTTTTGTTTGTTCAACTAATACAATTACATGAAGCTTGGTTTCAGAAGTGTACTGTGCCCAGCTGTCATATTGGATTTCCAGTGCTAGATGATAAGTAGTGGATTTCTTTTCCTGTGTCTTTGAAAACATTAATATTTGGTCATAGCAGAGTACTAGTCTACTATTGATTCTATTTGAAGAATAAAGTAGGTCAAGGAGGATAATGGACAAAGCTTTGATACTCATTATTTTCATAAAATATATTTATAAACATATTTGTATACTATATTGTGCATATTTTAATATTAAATATTATATTAATATTTTATTGTTAACTTAGATAAAGAGACTTATGGAGAGGTGATTGGATCATGGGGACACTATGCTCACATGTGGATTAATTCACTGATGTGCATAGTTGAGTGTGCTGTTTGGAGCTTGGCCCTGTTGGAGGAGGTGGCTTGCAGGCTTCAAGCCTGTGGAGGGTGAATCTCCTGCTGGCATCTTCCCTTGTGCTCTGCTTCCTGGAAGCCATGAGGTGAGCAGCTTGGTGCCACCATGCCTTTCCGCCATGATGTTCTCCTTGGACCCGGCCACCATGAGAAAATGAACCAAGGTAAACTTCTCCTCTAAACCGTGAATATCAAGCATTTTGCCCCAGCAATGGGAAATCTGACCAATATACATAGTAGTTATATAAAAAAATTTTTGGCATAATATAGATGCCATTGATAACAAAAGTATAATATCTAAAATAAATATTAGTAAGTTAGACCCTATCAAAATTAAAAAAATTTTTGTGCTTCAAAAGTCATAACTAAGAAAATGAAAAGATGAACGATATAAAGAGAGAAAATATTTACAAATCAAACATCTGATAAAGGTAATTTGTATCTGTAATATATATACATATATATTACAAAGCAATAATCAAACACATTTTTAAATAGGAAAAAGCTATAAATATATGGCTTTGCACCAAAGACAATAGATGGAATGGAGATAAAAACATGAAAAGATGGTGAATATCACATGAAAAGATGCTGAATATCACATGATAAGATGTTGAATATCATTAGGGTAGTGCAAATTAAAACCACAAGGACATACTGTTACAGTGGCTGTAATAAAAAAGGCGATAGTGCCTGTTAGTAAGGATGTGGAGAACTCAGAACCTTCATATGTTGTTGGTGTGAAAGTAAAATAATACAGTCACTTTGGAAAAGTTTAGCAGTTTCTTTAAAAGTTAAACATAAATTCATCATATGACTAGACAATTCCACTCCTAGAAATTTTTACAAGAGAAATGAAAACACATATCCAATGTAAAAACCTGCATGCAAGTGTTTACCAGACAGTTATCGATAGTAGCCCAAACTGGAAACTTCTCATATATAACCAACTGGGGGCTAGATGAACAAAATGTGGTATATCCGTGCAATGGAATAATATTCAAGAACTAAAATTAAACAACCAGTGGTTCATGCAACACAGACGGACCTCAGAGTCATTATGCCAAGTGAGGGAGGCCAGAGGTGAGGACTCTATTGTACAAATGATTTCAATGATTCCAATGCTATGTTCAGAAGGCCTCAATGATCTGTCAATGGGCAGCAGGAAACTTTAATGTTCTGCAGCTGTATTATTTTAATTATACCTCAATAAAACTGTAAGAAATTTTAAAACTTAGCAATTCATAGTTCTTTCAATTACTGCTGAACCAAATGTCCACTTTTAATTGCCATATATAAAACAGGAATAAAGACTTCTGAAGTTTTGAAACCAAGGATCAGACCTTTACGACACACTGAAGAAGAGGATTCTGGGAGCTTCAAGTAGCTCATTAAAGATGGCCCACCCAGACTGTTGGAAGAACTGGTATTAACTCCCAGCTGGAAACATCTGCTTCTCCTGGTCTCATTTCCCCTTCCAAATGTGAGGAATGCCAGAGGCCTAGACGATCCCAAATCAGATCAAATAAAGCAGCTAACTCGTTTTTTGTCTGACACCAGTTATTTTTGCCATCATCCTATAAGTTATGTCTACAGCTTGCCTTCCTCATTTTTCTTTTCTTTAATTGCAGTGCTGGAGATTAAACCCAGGGCCTTCACACTGAGCTACACACCTCCAGTCCTTCCTGTTTGAATTTTTTAAAATCTTGAGATAGGGTCTCACTGAATTGCTGTGATAGTTAACTGTTGTGTCAACTTGATTAGGAAATGCCCAACTGATCAGCTTAGCATAGTTCTGGGTGTGAGTGAAAGGACTTGCTGAAGAGGGAAGACCCAGCCTGGGTGTGAGGGGCACCAACCACTAGGCTTGCAGCCTGGATGGAATAAAAAGGGAAAGAAGAGGGAAGGCTCACTGCTTTTGTTTCTTCAGTGGTGCTTCAGTCTTCAGCACTGCCTTGGATGCCAGTCTCCTGGCTTCCAGTGCAGACTCTTCGTCTTCCTCATACTGACACACACAGGACTCTACAGTGAACTCCAAGCCTTTGGCTTTTGACTGGAGTCCTTTTGCGCTTTTCCACACCTGACTCTACAGGAAGCCATAGTAGGCCTACCTATTGTTTCTCTAGTGAGTGCTAACTGGTACAGTTTCTCTAGTGAGTACCATGCAGCTGTTACAGTACACAGGCTGATATAGTATGCAACTGATACAGTTGCACAGCCTGGGCTTGAACTCACAATCCTCTTGCCTCAGCCTGCCAGAGGGCTAGGATTATAGATGTGTAACACCAAGCCCTCTACCTTTTCATTCTTAAACATCATCTAACAAGACGGAATAAATGCACATATTTCATTTTCTTGCCTGGGAATATACCGTAAGACATGTGCACCCACACCAACCCCATCCTCTGCGTTTACCAGGCATCTTTCAAGTTCGAGGCCCTGAGCTGGGCTCGGGAGCACAGTGAGGCTGCGGCTCTGCACCAGGCATTTGTTTATCCATCCAGAAAAGCAAGCTGAGACATGGCTATAAGGAAGCAATTAGGACATGATAAGAAAACACTGAAAAATCAAGATGGAAACTTCCACATGTAACACGCAGGCACTACTTATAATGCGGTTTAAGCTCTTCCAGGCTAAATATGCTACTTTGAAAAAAAATTATGGTTAGTTTGTATATAGGCTGTGACTTGGTAACTTAAGGATTTGTTATGTTTCTGTGACAACTACTTATTGAGTGAGGTTTTTGCTCTGTTTTTATAAATCAAATGAATTACAACATTGTTTTATTTCCAAGTCAAGATCTCATCAGTAAAGCTGAGCTAAATCTGTGCGTGTGCATGCGTATGTGTGTGTGTGTGTGTGTGTGCAGCTGCAACGTTTTCTTTTTCATTTTTTGCTGAGGCCCTCAGTTCTGCACGGCAATGCTGATGGAATGAGAAGTAAAGTCTTTCTGTTATGATTAAAAAGGACATAAAACAAATTCCCAGGACTGTGCCCAGTCATGGTAGCTTACTCTGGCCTAGCACCCCACGCCAGAGGTCCTTGCTTGGCAGGTGATACTTGGTCCTATACTTGGCTTTCCAAGCAAAACCAAAGTGTCCTAAGTAATGAGACTCTTGGTTCACACATACCAGGGACAGAATGGCCCAGTAGTGATTCCTCTCCTGTTGGAAAGGCCTTCCTGGCTTTTGAGTGACTATATTAGTGAAGGCAGCCTAGGTTTTTGCAGACAAATTTGCATTCGGTTTATATAGAGATTCTATAGTCTTCAAAATATTTAGCAATGTGTGGAGATATGAGTCACTGCCTAACATAGGATCAGGATGGAGGCTTGGGAATGAAATGAAGCAATTTAAAATAATCCTATTATTCCCATTTTGCTGTATTTATAGGCAGAGATGGGATTGGCGATGTCATATCTAGGCTGTGCTAAATCTCTCCTCTGCATGTGTGAATCCTCCTGGGTCTCCGGTGTTCCAGAGCCACACTTCTGCTTTTTTCCCTTTGCACCTGCACCAGCCCAAGATAACTGCAGAGGTGAAACTCCTTCCGGCTGCCTAGGCCTGAGTCCTTCTCGGCCTTACTCTGTTCTACCTCCTCGGATGCTAGACCCTTCACTCGTGTTCAAAATCACATTAAGGGGAGGTTTTATTTCATTAGGAATCTTCAACAGAGACTTCTTCAGTGAGATAATCTGATGTCCTTTTGGCAATCTTGTTCAAATGCAACTCCATGCAAAATAGTATGGTGTTGTTAAAACAGAGCTGACCCAACTGCTTAACTCTTGGAAGAAAAAAAAAATTAGAACCTCATTTCACATGATGTGCCAAAATAAATTCAAGTGCATAAAAGCATTAAATGTAGCAATATTTCAAAATATAAAAATGCTGTGTGGAAGAATATTTGACAGATGGAGAGGGAAAGGCTTTCTAAGGTTAAAAGTAATACAAAAAACCATAAAATCAAATATTGAATTGACTACATAAAGAGTAAAATCTCTATATAAATAAAAGTATTAATAAAATTAAAGAAGAAACTAAGCTTAGAAAAATTACTTGTGAAAATAACAATAGAAGTTAATACTGTATTCTGATTTTGAGAACTTAAATAAATCAATATGGAAATGGCAAACTTCTTAAAACTAACATTCCAAAAGGCATAAACATACAATTTGTAAAAGAAGCCAATTTAGAAATGGCCAAACAAAATACAGAAGGCTTCAATCTCATCTACAGTGAAAGAAATAAAAGTTAAAAGCAACAGTAATATCTGATATATATATTTAATATTTTTTAATCTGATAATAACTTGCTAGTGTTGAAGGCAGATTCAGCGAGAGAAATCTTCTATTTGGTGTGAAGTCAAACTGGCAACAACTTCCTGGAAGGTTCTTTCACAATATATATCAAAAATGCCTTTAAAAATATATGTTGTGACACATTAAGCTTTCTAGCAGGAATTTACATTATGAAACATACTTATGTTACATAAAAATGCTTTGTAATATTTGCGACAATTTACAACAAATTGGAAGCAACCTGAAAATCCAACATTACTGGAATAGTTGAACAAATTGTGAAATAGTTACTAAGAAATATTTGGGCAATATTTTAAAAGTTACAGAAAAATGATTTTTATTCCATAATGTCTAAAGGAACCTGCAGCAGTATAAAATTCAATTCTGCCATGGAAATGTATTTTTAGGAAGTATAATAAAGCATGTAAGATAAGTTTGATATTTATTAAATTTTGCATTAACAACTATACTGAGCAGTGGGACTGAGATTGATTTTAACATTATCTGTCATTACTGGGCATCTGTTTTGTATTAAGGAACAAAATCATTTTTTTTCATAAGGATACAAGAAATATTTAACAATATGAAAAAATTATGATATTCTTAGCTGAAAAGTAAGATTCAAAATTATAAGTGCAGTATGATCATGCTTAGGTAAAACTAAATCTTAAGTATAGAAAAAAAGATAAGAAAATGCACATTAAATCTCTCAGTTATTTGTCCTACATAACTGTAACTGTTCTGTTAGACTGCTGTTTCTTCCTACTGCTAATCACTTTGCTATTCATCCCTGTTCGTCACTTTTGTACTCTATTTTCATTTGCTCAGAGTTTTGTGTGTATTGTTTTGTTTTTAAACTCCAAATATAAAAGAGATCACGCAGTATCTCTCTGTGTCTAGCTTATTTCACTTAGCATAATGTCTTTAGTTTCATCCGTGTGGTTGCAAACGGTAAGATCTTTTTAAAAGGCTGACTAGTACCCCATTGCTGTGGACACTTTGGCTGTGGACAGTGATATCTTAATGGGGTGACTGACGAATGAAATGTAAACACGGGAAGATTCTGGGATGACACAGTGGTTTCTGGCTCCTGGCCACTGATATACTTTAAAGAGAGCCATCTTTTTTGAGGTGAGAGGTTATCTCCAGTTTGGGCCATGTGGAGTTTAGTGTGCTTGTAGGATTTGCTAATGGACACGTCTCTGAATGTGTGGAGTTTGGAAGAGAGATTGCGGCTGGAGACACAGCAGACATTCACGCTGTGAATTTGAATCAAAGACCCAAGGAGGGGGTAGAAAGTGGAGAAATGGACCCCAGACATGGCTAGGGCTCAGAGGAAAAGCGCCTAAGAAACCCATAAAACACAATAACCAAGAGAGACTGGGTGCAGAAGTCATGAAGAGAGAGCTTGATTAATGGTGCCATGTGTTGTGGAAGGGGCAGGGAACAAGATCTGAAATGCACCTCAGGGCTCAGAGTTATGAAATCTGTGTGTGAAGAGACATCAAGGTAGGAAAATTGTTGGAGAGGTGGTGGAGATAGTCAGGTCAGGGAGGACCATGGGGCAATGTGGAGATGAAGATGCAGGCATGTGATACTGAGTTACAGGAAACTCTCTAAGTGCTAGCTAGAGGTTAGACAATGGTGTAAGAGAAAGAGATAGGTAGGTAGATAGAAAGATAGATAGATAGATAGATAGATAGATAGACAGATAGATAGATATTCTGTGCCCTTACCCAATTTAAAATATTACGTGAAACACAGCAACACCCAAATAACTACAAACTTTTCTGTAAACTTTTTCCTACTTGTCTCATGGTCACAAAATGTAATATGGGCATTGGATGGCTGCCACTTGTAGATGACTGGTTGTCTAAAGCTTGAGTTTAGAACTCACCCAAGCTCTGGTAGTGTCCTTGCTGACGAGGTTCTTGTCCTCTGCATATCCAGTCACAGCTCGACTGCTCTGCCACCAGACTCATTAAGTGCTCTGTATTCGCTGAAGCCCTGGGCCCCTGCTGGGACAATAGTGTCATCCAAGAGCCTCTATCAGACTCACCTATCTGTTTTCCCAACAGAGAAGTGGTGTCTGCTAAAAGAACAAGAAGATGCAGATCTGTTCTCTTCTGTTGTACATGATGTGATTTCTAGAAGCGTGCCTGCAGCTGACGTGAGCCCAGGGACAAGCAAGACTGTGATGAAGCTGGCTGGGGAGACCAGATGTGGGGTGGAGATCAGCAGCTGGAACACCCGTGTCATTGTGACACTTCGGGGATCCAGTGGTAGCTTTTGCATATTTCTCTTGGTACTGACATTGTGTGTGTTTACTGGGGTGTGTTTTGGGTCTCCTCACATAAACTATTAAGCTTTTGAAAGCAAAGAGACTGAACATACATTTCCATACACCTCACAGCCCCAGGCATGCTTCATATAGTGTTTTATATGTAGTCTGCACATATAAACCTTTCTTACTGCTTTAAATCCAGATACTATATATAGAATTTGAGTAGCCATCTCAGGACCATGAGGTGACAAAATGAGAGAAAGGTTAAGAGCTTACTAAGACCCAGTTGCTAACCATGACATCATCAAGATGTTGTATCCATACTAGCAGCCGGCTAGTGCCACAATTTGTTATGAGAGAGAAAAAGTATATGTATATTTGCTTAAGCCACTTATAAGTCAGGCTTTCTGCTTCCTGCAACTAAACACAATCTACCTAGTGTCCATTCCTTCTACTTCCTCCCTAGAAGAGCCCCGATTTGTTCAGACACCCATTCCTCCCTGACTCAGCATGGTGCCTCAGTGACACTGACTCCATCTCTATGTCAGGTTGGCACTGATTGGCCAAGTGTGACCTCATCGCCCTGGCCAATGTCCAGTCAAGGAACCAATGAGTTGTAGGGGCTAAAGGATGTAGCAGCAAGACCTGCCTGCCTCTCCTTCCTGCGGTAACTGGTTTGCAAGAGTTGAGACCTGAAATCGTGTTAGCCACCTTGGCACTCTCAGGACAATGCCAACATGAAAGATGGTAGAGTGAGGAGATGAAAGCAACCTGGGACCTTGTTGAAGTCGTTTCCCATTGTAGGACACCAACAGGGAAACCTGTTTGTAGCCTGTACATCTTGCACTGTGACATTGTCACTTTCTTTATTCTTCAGCATAATTGGAGTGAGATTTTTTTTTGTTACTGGCCCCTCCCAAAAGCAAGATTTTTTATTTTTTTAAATGTTTAGTTTCTGCCTATCTAATGCTAGCTTCTTTGAGAAAAGATAGATCAAGTTTCAGCCTGTGGGTCTGAGCCTTTTCAAAGGCTGAATATTACTGTACTCCCGCCCTCTCTAAAGTAGAAGCTTTGGACACAGGAAATAGTTTAGCTCCAGATGCATCCTAAAACAGATGTTAATGTTACCCTGGTCAACCTGACCCAGCCAGAGGAATGCTCTGATTTATTAAATTTGTACCCTAATAAAGGTAGAGAAATTGAGCCAATAATAATAAATTACTTTCCTTCTGAAGGGACCTTAGGAGTAATTGAGCCAGAGACTCTCGGTGCTGATAGGGCTTGAGAAAGAGAGACAGGGGGGCCTCTTTCATAATAGGAGCTGGGCTGCTGTAGGCGATGTTTCACAGGATGACACGCACCCTGGCTCTCAAACCTCTCCCGGGCTCCTCTCGGGCTATAAAGATAAAGACCTCGGTAAATGACCTGTGGTTGGTAGGAGCCATTAATCCTCTGTCTCTGATTCACTCTGTCCCAGGGAGGAGAGTTCCTTGAGCCGAGACAGGTTCATGTAACTGTCACAGCACCAGCAGGGAAAGGACACTCAAAGGGTATTGAATGGAAAAACAAAGGAGGCAAGGGACATTGTTTTTATTTCTTCTTCTTCCCACTCCTGTCTTACCCAGTACATTGTCCCCATGTTATTTAAGTGTCCAGTGCTGAAGATGACTAAACTATGAAGGGGGTCCGGGGAGACTTAGTGTAGCCTGTCTCAGGCTGTTGCATTATTCTAGAAATATTCTGCAGAAGGCCTCTGCAGCCCCTGACCCAAAACTTTAAGCTCCGGACAATTTTAGAAGCTCTGGACTAGAGGAGCAGTCTTCCCAAAAATGTTATGTGGGGACCCAGAATTTAAATGCTCACTGCTGGTTCCAGTCAATTAGTCTGTCACGCTCTTCTGAGAAGATGACGAACCCTTCAAAAATAGGATACAGGGGGCAGGGGATATAGCTCAGTGGCATTAGGCATGTACAAGGTCCTGAGTTCAATTCCCAGTACCAAAAAACAAAAACAAAAACAAGATACACCATGTCCCTCACCTACTGATAGTGACATAATCTGGAGCAGATGTACCCAAATAAATGTATCAAATGCCTCTCTTGCCTTTGAGGCTCTCTGTAAGTTATGAGTTCTTAAAGGAATTAAATCTCACACTTACTCTAATTTTCCACTTGCTTATAATACTATAGCCAAATATGCACTCTGAATTTCAATCTCGAACATTATCACAGGTGACTTGAATATTTTTACTCTTTGTGAGACATTTACACCTTTTGTGAATGTCCAGCCTTGCCCACAATGAAGCGTAGACAAGTGCTCATTACATGGTCGTGGAATGAATGGGTGGATCATATGGAAACCTATAATGGAAATAGACACTGTAAATCCCTCAATGTGTAAGCATTCCAATATGTAAGGTAATATATCTGATAGAGATTCTAGCTTAAACACTTTACAAGAACAATCTAATGGTGGTTGCAGGGCTCTGAATGCTGAAATTTGCAGGCCTTTCAACCTTTAATGCATATCATCATAATATGGTTTTGTTTATCCTGCATATATGACTGCCTGGCATGGTCTTAGGTGCTACATTTACATTTTATTCTTACAGTGACCTTATATCATAGGCAATTTTATTGTAACTCTTATTCTGGATTTAGGAAAGTTAGGAGCTCAGAGGATTAAGTCATTTTCTGTAGCCACATAGCTAGAAGAAAATAACGACGCATGTGCTGACGGCCATGTGAGAGAGACCACAGGTCCAAGAAATGGAACAGATCCGAAAGAGGACACAGAAGTAGGAAGGGCTTGCGTTCCAATGCAGGCTTTAAAATTGTCAAAGCAGTAAAGATTTCCTTGAGCGCACTTACAATCCAGCTGAGTACCTCCATTTCTTTCAATGACAAATTCTCAACTCTTTCCTTTTAAAAACTACCTTTATTGTTTTATCCCAAGTCAGTCGAAGTACTAGACTTGTGTAGACAGATACATGTCAAGAAAGAAGAAGGAAAGTAAAGGTGACTCAGCACTCTTAGGCTATGATGAGAGCAGTCTCATTTATCAATTTTTACAACATTTATACCCATTCCAGCTCAACAGGTTTACCCAGTAGCCCTTGTGTGCTCTGAACTCTATGCCATGGTTTTCTTTCTCTCCCAGAATGCCTTCTGTTTCAGCATCATCAGCCTAAATCCTGCTCTTTCATTAAGGTTAATAAAAATCCTAGTCACCACTGTAGCCTGGAGTGGTAATTCTAATAATTATCATTTATTGAGCCCTCAGTATATCCCAGGTCCTGTGAAAAACATGTTATTACTTAATTTAACTGGCACAACAATGCCAAGTAGAAAAATGCCCATTACTCTTAACTCATAGATAAGAAAAAGTAAGTTACAGAGTAAATAACATTTCCATGGCCAGATAGAAGGAAGAAGTAGAAGAGTAATCTCTATTCGCTGGTCAAACATATTTTTAAAAAAATCAATTTCACTCTTGGAACACTTACAATAATGTCCTTAGTGTTTTATGATCAGTAGGTATCTTTAAGTAGGTTCAAGGAAATACATCAACTCACAGCAACTAGCAGTAAACTTCATATGGCTGAAAGATAGTAAATAGAAAATATTTTACTTTTGGAAGTTCTGTTTTCAGGAGATGTGTCTATTCCACAGCATTATTATTTTTGATAGTCAATTAATGGAGATTTGATATTTAAAAGTTCATTGAAGATTGGGGATTCAGCATAATAGCTGTGGGATAGTTTTAGTTTCACCACAGTAGGTACACATAATGTTTTGGGAAAGAATAAAAAACGTTAGCCTATAGTTTCTATAATAAAAGCATTCAAATTATGAATTTAAAGATTATTTAATGACACAGAAATAAGTTTATGATACAGTTGATAACATGGGAGTAAAATACCAAACACATGGTATTGACCAATAACAAGTATTTTAACTGACCAATAGTTCAGTTAAAATACTTGTTATAAATATTAAATTTAAAAGGCTGGGAATAAGTATACTAAATGTTAGAGTGGTTAGCTATAGATGATAGAGTAAGGATGTGGTTTTAGTTTTCTTCCTCACACTTTATTTTCTATTTTTTTCCATAGTGAGCATGCATTGCTTTTATAATCAGTGAACTAAAATAGCATTCTCTTCTAAAAGGGACCAAGACTTTTATCTGGAAAGTGGCTAAGGCTGTGTCCAGGGCAGGAAGAGTTCAAGGTGAACTCTGATATCTTGTTATTTCAGAACATGGCAATGCTCGACGACTAGTGGGAACATGTCAAAAGTTTACAGAAACCAGCTCAAAGGGCTCCCAGTGACCAAATTTGGAAACATGAGAGCATAAAAAACAATGAGTTTAACTAATAGCAACATGCTGAATAATATAGATAAAAAGAAAGAGGTGCGGAAAGAAGGCGTGCTATGTATGAGATGTGGACATAATGGTATTTAGAAAAATAGCCACTTGCAATCCCATTGTCATACCTGATTAAGGAAAGAACGATCAATGGGTGCAAAACCATCAGAGGAAAGGTTACTGACTGTGTCATTGTTCCTAGTGCTTATTTGGGCTACTTACTCTGCAAAGAGAAAGGTGTTTCTGTCATGAGTGAGAGATGTGGTAGATACAGCCCTAGCCAAGTATCCAAGATTGGTATTTTTAAGAAAAAAAAAATGGCAACCTAAGTGTATTATTCATTTAAATAGTAGAAGAAAAAACTGAAAGCATTTACTACCTGGAAAAAGACATTAGAAAAGAAAGGGAAGGAACAATGAACTTTGGCTTCTTATTTATAAATTTTCAGCCCATATCAATTTTTACGTGTGTGTATATAATACTTATTTTACAAGTTGAAAAAAAAAGGAGCATGTGATAAATATTGTGTGGACATAATTTTTGTAGAATATGGTTGAGTCAATGGTAGTCCAAACACTGAATCTTGGGTTTCTCAAAATACAGGTTTAGAGGAAGGGGAGGGCGGGGCTGAGTGGAGAAGCTTCAAGAGAAAATGGGGAAAGATGGGATGAGTATCGCTTGTGTCTTCGTGGTTAAATGGGCTTTGGATGCATGTTAATTGTTATTCCAGGAGAGCCAAACTTACCCATTTCCTTTGTAGTTTATACCCACTTCACATCCTGCTTAAGAAAGCCTTCCCACATTACCTTCCAAAAGCTGCCAGCACTTTCTTATTAAAGACAGACGCATTTGTGATAGTGCAAAATTTCTGTTTCAAAAGAAAAGATGACACTCAAAGTTTCCTCTTCCACAGTTTTCTAACTTCCTGGGACAAAAGGTCAAGTTCTTTTTCCTCAAAGAGAGGATCTCTATTAAATATTCCCTTTCGGGGCCGTCTCGTGGGGGGTAATTTGCAACAGCCCTCTAGCAAGTTCGAAATATGGAAGTATTCATTATATTTTTATGGGATGATAGCTCCTTTGAAGGAAAGAACATGAAAGTACACTGGTCTTCACTGATTATCAAAAATCTCTATTCATGGAACTGAGAGTTAAATGGTAAGTCTGGGTTATAGATCTCTATAGCTGTTTAACTCCTTGCTACTCAAAGTATGGCCCCTGAGCCAGAAGGTCAGCCCCATTTGGGAGTTCTTTAGAAGCGTAGCCTCAAAGGCCCCAGGCCATCCTTAAAAAGTTAGAGCCTATACTTTATCAAGAGCCCTGGGTGATTCCTATGCTCATCAAAATTTGAGAATTACAGCCTTAACCCAGGAGGCAGAGAGGCAGGCGAGCGAGAAACCTCAGCGATTTCAAACTTGCTTGCACACTGGAATTTGCTGAAGCTTTCGAAACTTCTGATGCCTGAATGTCACCCCAGAAATTCTGATGTGACTGGCCTGTCACATGGCCTGGAGAGTGATATTGTGAAAGCGCTTCGGGTGTTTCTAGTTCACAAGGTTGAAATTTACTGAGAACCCTTACGTTAAAAATGGTTCGGTAAGAGAAAACCAAAGCAATGATGGCTTAAGATAGCGGTTCTCAAACTTTTCTGCACATCGGATGTATCCAAGAGATGTCGATTTTACTGGCATTGGTGTAGACGTGTTCAGGTTGGGTTAGCAGCTCAGAAAGCTAAGTAACACCCAGCTTTTCTCTCCGCTGTGTCTTCACTGAGCGGAATCTGACAGAGGACTTCCCAGGCCTTTTGGCAGCCCCGTAGCTCATGTGCCTGAGCTTTTGCCAATGAAGCAGAGGTAGACGTCTGCGTCCTCACTGGACTGGCCCCATGAAACTTCTCACGTGTTCTCCTTCATGACTCTTTTTCCTCTTCTTTCTGGAATGGTGATGATTGGAATGACCTTGGCAGGCATGTGTTGAAGATGGCTCTTCCCCGAAGATGAGTAGAAAAGCTACCTGCCCACCCTATCACAAGAGAGAGAAGTGATTATCTGAGTACTTGTGTCACTTGGGCATTTTGCCATTTACGAACCTCTACATATGGGGCACCATCTCTCTGGTTTCGCAACACCCATGTGAGGAAGGCATCGTTGATCCCATTTTACAGAGGAGGAAGCTGAGAGCCAGCAAGTCTCGTTAACTTCCCCAGAGGTGCATGGCAAGAAAGGAGTGCACAGACTGAAAGGAAGGCTTCTCTTATTTCAACCTCAGGCTCTTAACCATGTGCTATGCAGGTATCCTTTGAAAGTCAGAAGACTCATAGCTGGAAACATGAAGAATTGACAGAGGCTCTTGTTAGAAAACATCTGTGCCTGAAAGGCTGAACGCTTGATTCTGAACATTCACTGATCTGCTGCTCGGTAATTTCCAACTGCATCTTTGTGGCTCAGCAATCAGCTCCTCGGCCCCTTGCTTCCTTACCTCTGTTGCATATGCAGTACTCTGTTAGTTTTCTGAGAAAACCATCTTTTCATGTCACCTCTGACCTCACGCACCTTCAGAATTGACCAGATAGAGGCAGAACCCCTCAGCGTGGCACAGAAATTTCTCCTTCTGATCTTTCTGCTCCAGCCTAATGAGTCAAGCCTGGTTCACTGAGCCATCGACTTTCAGGGCAAGAAGGAACTTGAAGGGCCAATCCTTCAACACCGTCCATATCATAGGTTGTTGCTGGGTAACCAGGCTCCTCAAAACTTAGCAGCCTAAAAGAAGGATTTGCTATTTCTCAGATGACTGGGTGGGCCTGTGATTTTCAACTGAGTTTTGTCCCATGGCTCCACCTGCAGCTGGGCTGACCCAGAAGTGCATGAAGTTCTCTGTCCTGTGCTGGGGGCTGTGTCCCATCAGCAAGGAGCCTCAGAGTCCTGCACAGGGCTGCAACCTGTGAGACAACCTGGGTCTCCTTACAGCTGCTTCTAGAACGAACAGCAAGAAGTTACTGAGCCGCTTAAACTTCAGGCCGATAACACATACGGTGTCACTTCTGCACATGCTGTTGGGCAAAGCAAGTCACAGGGCCAGCCCAGATGGACTCTTGAAGGGAAGAGTGACAAAGAGACTGTGACCACCTCATTTCTTCTATGTCCTTCCTCCCCTTAGTATCCCTGTCACTGCCTGGTAGTCTTTCTCAGAGTGGCATAGGACAGTGTTTAAGGAGTAGGCTCCGGGTCAGACTTACCATTCTACCAGTTGCCTACTCTGAGCTTGAGCGACTTACCCAACCTTTCCGTGTGCCTCAATTTGTTTAACCGTAAGTTAGCGGGAAACATACATCCTCTCTGGTAGGGTTGTTGTAAGAATTAAATAATTCGCTAGAAAATGCAGGACCAGTGACTGGCTTCCCTTAAATAGGCTGTCTTGGTTACTTTTTACTCATTGCTGAGACAAAATACCTGACACTCAAAATTAGGGAAGGAAAGGTTTATTTAGCTTACAGTTTTTGGAGGTTTCAGTCTATAATCAGCTGGCTCCAAGGCAGGGTGGCATGACACTGGGACAACACTTCAAGGAAGCAGCCAAGCAAAAGCAGCCAGAGTAAAAAGGGGGCAAGAGCAAACCTCTTTCTCTCCCTTATATTGTACACAGGTCACCCCCTCCCTCCAGGGTGGGTGTAGCTTCCCAAATCTCCTTGCCTGCCTTTGCATAGGATGAGGCTATTTACAAAGTAAGAACCCTGGCTCCCTGCTGAGTCTCTTAGTTAAACTTCTTCTTTTTTTTTTTTTTTTTTTCAGCACCGGGGATCGAACTCACAGCCTCACGCCTGCCAGACAGGTGCTTAAGCCACTGAGCCAATCTCCCAGCCCTACTTTTTTGAGGCAGGGTCGCACTATGTAGCTCAGGCCGGCCTTGCGCTCGCGTTGTAGCCCAAGCCGGCCTCAAACTCACAACGCTCCACCTACCTCAGCCTCCTGAGTGCTGGGATTAAAGGCGTGCGCCACCACGCCTGGCTAGCGCCACCACGCCCGGCTTAGTTAAACTTCTGACCTCCTCAAATTGACACAGTGAACAGGTAACTGCTTGTGCTGTACACCCCAGGATGTAGAGCTGCTGAGTTACTTAATTAAGCTTCTAGACTTCTCAAGTTGACACAATGTATAAACCATAGCATGGGCCATCCATGTTGCCTCATGTTAGCATTTGGTGGATCTAGTTCTTAGTGGGCACAGACACAAAGGAGGCAGGCACAGCCAGCAGCTTAGGCTCCAGGGCGAGGGGAATCAGGAGAAGGCCTGAGCCAATGCCGCTGGGAAAGCCCTGGCCGAGTCCATGCTCTGAGGCGCATTTCAGGGGCGGGTGTCTCAGTGCTTCTTCTGCCTCTGATAGTGCTCCTGGAAGACAGAAGCTCCTAAGAGCCTGAGGATCAGTTTACCTGACTTAACAGAGCTTCAGCTACACCCTTTCAAGCCCTGGGCTCCCAATACTTCAGTGCCCTTTTCAGCTCTGAAGCAGAAGCTGACCAAGCTGAGGCTGGTCTGCAGGATTCCGGATGCTGGCATTCCCACCTGGGCACACTGCACCCTGAACCCGGGGCAGCTCCTACCACATGTGACGGACAGCAGAGCCCAGCGCCAGACCGTGGGGTAACTGAGCTGAAAGCCACCATCTCTCTCTGGCCATTCGTCACATTCTGTGGCTTGCAAGTCTTATTTTCCTATTTCTGTTCATCTTGTTTTGTGACAGGTTAATCATTGATCGTACCAAGAGCAAGGAAGGGGGAAAATGATCTAAATTCACTCAGAGACGGAGAGCAATCTTACTAATGCATTAGGCCAGATATGACTGTGGGGCAAGGTTGCCATTAGTCTGCCATAATTCATCTGAAAGGTCCGTAGAAAAAGACATCTTGCCAGTATTTATTATTTGTTTTGCAGCACAAGCATGAGCGATGAAAGTGGTAGGGAGAACTTATGCCTAAAATTCTGAAATAAATGTATTTTATGTTCCTTCCGTCTTTTATTTTCTGAGGTATTGAGTATGTATATAGCACTGTGCTAGGCACTGGAACCAAAAGGGTACAGGAAAAGAGAAGCAAATGTTTACTGAGCTCATCCTCTGGTTAAAGCACCTTAACCATACCAGATTTTAATGGCCCCTGGGAAGTCACACTGTCTGTCCTCAACAGTGTGTGACGGAAGTGCAGAGATGGCCTGCACACAGAAATGAATAGGTGGAAATAAAAACCTAAGCCAACCCAGTAGCATGAAGGAATAAATGGAGGTGACACGGGAGTGCGATTGGAAGCAGGAGCTGCTGCGCCTTTCTTTAGGAGCAGAGCTGACTGCTGCAGTCTGAGGCCTGCATTCAGAGTCCAGAGCTCTGCGGCTCCAGAAAGGTTTCCATGGCAACAGGGGCTCCCATGCCTGGCTAGATCTGGGCGGGTGCTGGCTCTAGCTGCATGAATCCAGCAAGACGCTTGACTCCTCTGTGTGCTCGTCTCTTCATCTGTAAAATGGACATATGCTACATGTACCTCGTGGGGTGATCCGAACATTCAACTACAGATAAAATACTTCAGGGGTGGCAAACTTTGGGACGCACGCCGCAGCTGGCAGTTTGTTATGGTTAAAAGCTCTGAAAGGTTCGCCATCACTGACTTAGGCTAACCAGGTCATCAGTACCACCTGTGCGCTAGATATGGCAATGTGGGGTTTTCATGGACAGAGCGAAAAGGGGCGTGATGGTATCAGAGGTCTGCAGCAGAACATGATCTGAGCCAACTGTGGAGCCCAGTGCGAGGGGGCTGGGCAGTCTCCCCCTTCCCTTTGGCATCTTTTAGGAGGTTCCCATAAGGTTTGACTTGCTTTTGGATTATTCCCAATCTCTAACCGTTCTTTGTTTAAATGTGGCACAGGCAGAGACCGGCAAGGGGGTTTTGATTGCTTCCCCTTCTCTGAAGTGATCTCTGTCCCTCTGAGCCTCAGAGCACTTTCTCTGAACCACCTTCTAAAAACATCTTTGACGTAGTTTGTGCCACAGGATGTCACGTGCCCCTGATCCGTCCATGAAGGTGGAAGCTGGCCCTGACCTGTGTTGTGTGCAATGTGATCAAAATATGTGGCGAATGTTTATTTTCTTAAAAAATTTATTATAGTAAAAGACGCATCGCCATCAACACCCCTCAAAATACTTCCTCTTCTTTGAACACACTTCTCCCATCATTCTTGCCTCTTACTGAAGCAGTCCTGCAAACTGTTTTTTGCGAGTGTCTTTATGAGGCATGATCAAAAGCCCAGTGAATGCTGAAGCCTGGTGTCATTCAGCGGAAGGTCATTAACATCACGGTATACCTTCGTCGACCTTGTTTAGTGGATCTGGCACTGTGAGATGAATAATTCAGAGTGACCAGTTTCCATGGGGGTTGACAGAAGAAAGGAGTTCAGAGAAATTAGAGGGACAAAGCAAACCCTATTAACAAAGCTGAGCGTGACTTATTTGTTAAATGTCCTTTTGAGACTGGAGATGTTAGGACAGTGGTTTTCAACCTCAGCTGAGTGTTAGAGTCATGTTTTTCCTTGTTCATTTTTATTTTTATTGAGATATGACTTGCACTAGTAA
This sequence comes from Dasyprocta punctata, assembly GCA_004363535.1. Classification (NCBI taxonomy): domain Eukaryota; kingdom Metazoa; phylum Chordata; class Mammalia; order Rodentia; family Dasyproctidae; genus Dasyprocta; species Dasyprocta punctata. The sequence goes on along the minus strand of RJWM01006154.1, from coordinate 1,655 downwards.
TGTGCCCTAATCTGAAGTATATATAGATTGATGGATTTTTATAAGGTGACAGACTGTGTACACCAACACATCAAGATATAGGATATTTCCAGTACCCCCAATCCTTCCCGAGAGGGAACCCCTTGTATGAGACAATCTGTGTCCCCCCAAGGCCTTATCTAATTTGGAAGGGGCTGATTCTGGCATTTGTGATTGGTTAGTTGTGTAGCACTGGGATTGATGATGTGAGTGTTGTGCCCACCCAGGGGTGGAGCTGACATACAGTGTAAGGGAGGCGGGTCCTCCCATTTCTTGCTCTTCTGCCTTCTCTCTCTCTCACCAGCACGCCTCTCTGTTGCAGCAGCCATGAACGGCAGCCCCGCCATGCCATGCTGCCTTGGAGCCAACTAAGTATGAACCGAAACTCCAGAGAAACTGTAAGAAATAAACATTTCCTTCCCTAATTTTGTGCATCAGGTATTCTGTCTCAGCAACAAGTGAAAAGTAACTAAGACACCCCTCTCCTGACTTCTATCACCATGAATTACTTTTGCTGGCTTCTGACCTTCACATAAAAATGATCATATAATATGTATTCTTACACATCTGAATAAGATTTTTTGCTCTATATAATGTCTCTGTGATGTATCAGTGTTGTATATCTAAGTACAGTAATCTATACTTACATACTATATATATGAAGTATATTTTATGTGCTGTGTAGCTTTTCAATCAATACATGTGCAACTGTTTATCCATCCTACCACTGATGGACATTTGAGTTGTTTCCAGTTTAAACTGTTATGAATAAAGTATCTGTGAATGATCTCGTTCACGTCTTTTGGTGTCAATACACCCAAGTGTTGTGGGCACATATCCAGAAGTAGAATCACAAGATCATAAGGCAGGCATGTAATGTTTGTAGGTACCGTCAAAAGTTCTCCAGAATAGGTGCATCAATTAGGTATTCCCACCAACGATGTCTGGAGCTCCTGTTACTCTTGTAGAGCTTCTCCAGCAATGGGAATCAGCCACCAAATGAGTACCCACAGATCTTCCTTAAAATGCCATGAGCAGGAGCCTCCTGCAGTCCCTCCGGGGTGCGAGCCACACCCTCGCGTCTTCAGAAGCTCTCCTGGGTGACCCCAAGGTGCAGCCAGAGTTGAAAGCGCCCTGAATGAAGTCCTGGCTTGACTGGCTGCAAGAACCAGTTGGAGAGCTTTAAAAATACAGGTTCCCAGCTCCTTCTTCACTTACTGGATCCCATTCTTCAAGACAGAACCTGTGATTTTACTACTTCCTGGAAGTGATTTGAAGGCAATTAGCCCTAAGATTTAAGAGGTGTTTATTTTTTAAAAATTAGCTTCTTGTTTTTTAATTGAAAAAGACATATACACATAAGGCAAACAAAAATAAAAGCCAGTCGTGTATACATGAGGGGAAGTAAATCTGCCTCCTAACCTCAACCCCCGGAGCCCCTCTGTAGAGGTAACTCACTGAGTTTCACAGGTATTCTTCTAGAGTTTTCTAAATATGTTATATTTGTTATGATTTTGTATGTTGTAAGTAACAGACAACTCTTTGTATGCTGGCTTAAATTTTAAAAAAGAAACCTACAAAGAATTGATTTATAGCTGGGGATTTAGCTCAGGGGCGTAAGCACCTGCCTGGCAAGT